>JAYJMB010027719.1:0-81775 GCA_036873735.1 Pouteria campechiana
CTGCTGGTGTCATCAATCGGTCGGACAGCTGCTCGGCTACAGCTAGATGGCTCCCTTTGATTTTCCATGGCCCAACAATACCTAATTCATAAACAATGATTTTTGGGAGAAAATGGTATGGAGTCATGGGAAAAATGCTTAATCTATTAATGATAGTGTTTGGGGGCTTGCTTGGGCATGAGAAATCATGATTTATGCTTTTGTAGGGTTTCGTGAACAGTGAAATTTAAAATTTTCATGGTTTATGTATAACTTCCATAAGAAAAATGATTAAATGATTAATTGTAGAGTTTTTGACATGCTTTAAGCATGAGAAAATTGAGTTATGTTATGATCCATGAAGAAGATAGTAACCTAATTGAACAGTAATTAGGGGATTTCATGTATAATGACATTATGCAGTAGTGGGGTTGGATTAGAAACTTAATTGACTTAATGTTAAGGCAAATTTTGTTAATTGTCTTGTAGAGTTACTGGAAATGGAATTTAGATGACATGCCTTAACAAAAAGTGTCAAGTGATGCATGTTATATGTTTGATGAATTGCTTCAATAAGAAACAAAGTGGAATTGAATATGTGATGCATATGATGTAATAGGGTAAATTGAGTGCGAATGGGAAAGGTGAGGATTTAGGAGATGACTCTTCACACGGGTAAGTAGGTTCCTTTTCTATTTGAATGAATGTATGGATAGGGATAGTGAACATCCTATATTTAAATCTGGACATGTATATATGATTGGGGATAGTGGATATCCCGTACTTTATTAAAGGTTGATGTTCATTATATTTCGTGAATACATGAATATTGGGGGATAACGAGTATCCTTTGTATTGTAATGATTGGTGTAACTTTCATGACATGAATATGTGGCAACTAGGATAAAAAGTATCTCATGTCTTTATGTATAATGATAGTTATTCTTGTGTATGGATGTCTAGATGTGAAGGATAAAGAATATCCCATACTTATGTTTGATAGTATGCTTCTTATTGCTATGTATTTCATTGTATGGATTGATAAAGATAGTAAGTATCCCAAGTTGAGTTCCTTACTGTGATAATGTGAATGGATAGAATAGATGGGATAAATAAAATCCTATGATTGTGCTGATAGTATATTATATGATGTGATGAAGTTTATTTGACAGAATAGTATGTTACTGTGCCTAAATGGCACGGTTATGATATGTGGTGCTTGAATGGCAAAATTATGATATTTGACATGTTTTGTACAATTAAGATATGTATGTTGTGTTTTACATCTCAAGATGAGATGTGAGTGCATTGTATCCCTGGTTCTTCAGATACCATGATAGAATGGTTGATATATTTATATTCATAGTTTGGTATGACATATACTATATTTAAATCAATTATTGTTTACTATATGCCTACTTACTGAGCACACCCGCGACTCAAGCTTTCTTATTTTAAAGTTTTAGTTGGCAAGTCAAGTAAAGAATCCCAACTATGGGGGTTTATAACACCCTTCAACTCTAGTTAATGTAAAGTATTGTCCACTTTGGGCCTACCAAATCCCTCTAGCATGTAAAGCCCACACGGTTTTGCCCATTAGGCTTACTCTTCTGCTCCAGAAGGCACCTCATAATGACTTGTCACAGTTCACACTTGAATCTCTGATTTCAAGTCATATTAGTTTCGAAACCAACTTTAGTAGAATTGATACCAGAGTTGGTTTCGAAACCAATATGTTTGAGATCAGAGGTTCGAGTGTGAACTGTGGTAAGTCATTCTGAGGTGCCTTTTAAGTCATAAGAGTAGGCCTAAATCAACAAAATTGTGCGAGCATTGCATGCTAGCGGGATTTAGTGGGCCCAAAGTGGATAATACTTTACATTAGCTAGAGTTTGAGGTATTACAGGGCTGGAGTTGGTGAGCAAGAAGTGAAGATATTTTCTTTATAGTCTGATAAATAGGAATGGGATTATATAACATTTTGTGTGATTGTATATGAAAGAATCAAAATAATGTATATTAAAAGGTATGGGCATGTCATAGTAATTAAATTCTTAAATTGTGAATGGATCCTTATGACTCAAGTGATGTATATTGCCATCATAATTCAGTTTTGATCTGGGCAACTGTGAGTGTGGGTGTGAGTTTTTTGGATAGTATTATTGTTTATAATTATTAAAATGTTGATTTATATGATTAAATGCATGTCGAGTATAGATCCTTATATTTTATAATAGACTCTGCCGAATATTTGATAGAATTTTTTCCAAGAAATGGGAAAAATACAGGGTAATGGTAAAACATATAGGCCCCTAGGTTAGGTGTGACACTCTCTCACAACCTCTATCAATGAGCTAACAAATTTCTCAATTTCCAGTGAGCATGACAGACCTTTCTAGCTTTCTCTCTCAACCCAAAGACCTCTTTAGCTTCGTCTCTTGGCCCAAAGTACTTTCTAGTTTCCTTTCTCGTTTCTTCTCTTAGCTTGGATACCTAGAGACCTCTTTGGTCTCCTTTCTCACATCCTCTATCAATGGGATAATGAATATCTAATTTCTAGCAAGTATGACAGACCTCTCTAGCTTCTTCTCTTAGCTCGATGACCTCTCTCGTTTACTCTCTTAGCCTGGAGACCTAGAGACCTCTCTAGTCTCCTCTTCACATCCTCTATCAATGGGCTAACAAATGTCCTAATTTCTAGCAAATATGATAGACCTCTCTGGCTTCTTCTCTAAGACCGAAGACCTTCTAGCTTTCTCTCTTAGCCCAAAGATTTTCTAGTTTCCTCTTTCACTCCCTTTCTTGCTCCAAAACTTAACAAACACTTCATCAGCTTAAGCTCAAGTTAGAACAAGTTTGTTGTCATTAAAACTACACACCTAGGATCAACATAAAAGACTTGCTCATGTAAGCAAAAAGCGACTTGAAATTTTTTCTAAGAAGTAGATTTTGCCTAAAAGTATGCCATTGAAACACTAATTGTTTAGTTGGAAAACAATATAGAATTTTATTTCATAAGTCTCCTTGGCATAGAAGGAACGATACTCTTAATTTGGTTCATACTGATAGGTGCTCTTTTGTTATAGAACTCTTGGTGGTGCCATATATTTTATTACTTTTAGTGATTACCATTCAAGAAAAGTGTGGGCTTATACTTTAAAATCTAAAAATAAAGTGTTAGTTAGATTCAAGCACTTCCATGCCAGTTTTGAAAGAGAGACTAAAAGATAGTTAAAATATGTTTGAGCTGATAATGGCGGTGAGTATAAAGACCCTTTGAAAGGTATTGTAGTGAATAGGGTATGAAGCTTGAGAAAACAATTCCTAAAATGACTCAGCAAAATGGCGAAGTAGAGAGAATGAGCAAAACAATCTATTAGATAATCAGGTATATTCTCTCTTATGCAAAATTGTTAAAGTTTTTTAAGGGTGTGGTAATAAGGATTAAAATAGATCTAATCGACCTTTCTCCTTCAACTCTATTAAATTATGAGCTATTAGAAAAGATTTAGAGAGGAAAATATATTTCTTATGAGCACTTATGAGTATTTGGTGGTAGGATTTCTGTTAATATTGCTAGAGATAGAGATTCAAGCTTAACAATAATACTACGTAATGTATCTTCTTGGGTTCTACACATGAAGAATTTCATTATAGGTTGTGGGATCTAATTGACAAAAAACCATCAGAAGCAAAGATGAGGTATTCTTTGAAAACTAGATCATTTAAGATTTTTGGAAAATCGAAAAGGCAAAGTCTACTACGGAAGGCTTTGGTGATATAGATCCAAGTCCTCCATTCACGACGCATGCTAAAAATGGGATAGATGTATAAGAAGACCACCATAGTGATGCTATAGTTGATAATACACTAGAACAACTAGTTGAGGAAGTTCTTCCAGAATTACTAGTATAACCTTAGTTGCAAAGGTGTATAAGATAACATGGTCCTTCCAACAGTTATCTTCCTAATGAATATATAAGGCTCATTAATGAAGGTAAACTACAAAGCTCCCAAAAAATAATATTTCATGAGCAGAAAGAGAAGTAGATAAAAGTATATAAAAGGAGATGAATTCCTTATATGAGAACCACACCTATGAACTAGAGAAGCTACCTATGGGTAGGAAAGTACTAAAGCATAAGTTTACAGGTTAAAAACATAAAATATATCATAGTCAAGGTATAATTCACGATTAGTTGTAAAGAAATTTAGTTAGAAGCAACTTAAGAAAATTCATACTAATGACAGTGGATTAGAAATGATGACAAAGACAATAACTAGTGAGAAACTAAATAGTAGGTCTCATGGACCCTCTATCTAGTTGGAAAGGGGAGATTTGTTTGGTTTTCCTCGGACATGAGTTTTAGCGTATTCCATGCATTATGTGCATGACCAAACTAGAAATTGGCTTTGAAAACCCTTGAATGCAATTGTTTTCATGTAGTAACTCTGGCATTGTTCATGGCTTCTAATTTTCTTCCTCTTTAAGCAACATCCTAGGAAGTTTCTATTAGAGAAGAATTTTTTTATTATTGTTGCATCCTTCAAGCCATCAAGGGATTTGGGAGAGAAGGTCTCACCCTCTTCTAAGTTAGTTTTCTATTCTAATTGGTGAGATTCATCCTTATTATTTTCTTGTTAAGTTTGTTAAAATCCATATATATGATAATGATAAAATCCTCTAGTTTTCACTAGGGAAAAACATACATTATAATCCTATTATTCTATAGCAAAAGTTTCTGACAAAAATAGGTCTTGTAGTTTTTTTCTTCATGCTGAGAGATTTTCCACTTAAAAATTCTTATGTATTTGTAGGTTTGTTTTCTTTGAGTGATTGATTTTTATTGATTATAATTTATGATTATCTATTTAATTTGCATGAAGTAGGGTAGTTTATCTCAACATTAATATTATATGCTTATTGCTTTGGAGGCGAATAATGAAGTTTGCATAGTATTAGTATATTTAGAAGCACTTTTTTTATAAGTTATATTTTTAGGTCTGGGGTTAAAGGTTGATATTTTTTAGAGTGTTTGTGTATTTAGATATGGTTTTTTAACTTATATTTTGTGCTCCTAACTTACAGGTAATGAAACACTTTTTCATTATCATAATGTTTAGAAAATTTTTAAATTATATTTAATTTTAATGTTTTAGGTTATGGCATTGAACAAGAGTTGGAAGGAAATTAGAGATAAAAGTTTGTTGGAGTATATAAGACGTGTGGATGCATTCCTTGATTTTGCTTACAAACGTTGGTTAAAAAATTTGGTGCTTGTGTAATAAATACAAAAAATTTAGTTTCAAATTTCAATGCAAAGTAAGATATGATTTATTCAAGGAGGGAATGAATAAAAATTAAATAGTATGGGATCATTGTGGAGAAAATTTTTTTAACTTATTAGGAAGGAAGAGAATGCGTGAAATAGACCATAATGGTCCTGAAGAGTGTATGAACAGTAATAACATGATACGAGTGCTTTTTGATGTATGAAGACTTGAACAATAACAGTAACGGAAGTGAAGTAGGAAAATTTTACAAGTTATTAAATGATGCAAAAAAAAGCACTAAGGTTGCAAGAATTATTCTAAGTTTTGCTTCATTATAAAATTACTTCATTTAAAGTTCTCAACTATTGGACTGACAAATCTTTTGATTCACTACTTAAATTTTTAAAGACTGTATTTCTAGATGGTGCTTTGATCTCATAATCATATTATGAGGCTCGAAAGTTTATCCATGATATAGGGCTTGATTATGTTAATACAGATGCCTGTCAAAATAATTGTATGCTATACTAGCGAGAATATAAACATACTAAAGAATGTCCCATTTGCAAGGAATCAAATTGGAGCTTTTGTAAAGATAATAAGGACGACTTATCAAATTCAGGATCTATCCAAAAGAAAATTTCATGTAAAGTATTATGTCATTTTTCATTGAAGCCAAGACTTCGAAGATTATATATTTCAAGTAAGACTACAAAAGATATAGGTTGACAAAAAGAAAAATGAGTGGATAATGTGCAATTTAAGTCCTTTGTTGCAAACCTTTGAAGCTTCAGGTTGTGGCTAGCTAGTAATGGATTATAACCTTTTGGGTGTTTTAGCACACCACATAGCATTTGACTCGTCATTCTTGTGCCATATAATTTACCAAAATGGATGTATATGAAGAACCCTTACTTTATGATGAGATTGCTTATTTTTTAACCTAAATGTCTTGAAAATGATATTGATATATTTTTACAACCCTTAGTTGAAGAATTAAAAGATTTATGGGAGATGGGAGTGGACACATATGATGCATATACACAATAAAACTTTAAAATATATGTTGTTGTATATAGACAATTAATGATTTTCTAGCATATGCTAATTTATCAAGATGGATGGCTAAAGGAAGGCTTGCATGTCCATGTTGTCATAACGATACATGTCATTGCACGTTAAAAAATGCATGACAGAGATGTTACATGGGTCATCAGAGCTTCTTGCCATTAAATCATCCATGGATGAAAAATAAGTAGTCTTCGAATAGCACGAACAAAGACAAAAATGCACCTGAGCCATTAACAAGTGATGGAGCACTTGATCAATTAAGAACTCTTCTACCAGTTAGATTTGTAAAGACTATGAAGTAGACACCTGAGTAGTAGTTACTAGTCAAACAATTGGAGAAAGAAAAGTATTTTCTTTGATTTGCCATAATGGAGAGTTCTCTTTTTACACCATAATTTGGATGTCATGCACATAGATAGAAATGTAAGTAATAATGTTTTGGCAACTATAATGAATTTGCAAGAAAAAACTAAAGATACCGTAAAAGGTCATTATAATATAATGGAAATGGGTATGAGGCATGAGCTTCATCCATATGAAGATGGTAATAAGATTTTTATGCCAATTGCTTGTTACACTTTGGCCTCAGTGAGAAAACTACTTTCTACAAGTTTTTAAAAGAGATAAAAGTTCTAAATGGATTCTCTTCAAATGTATCTCATTGTATGAATGCAAAGGGATGGAAGATTTTATGTATGAAGTGTCATGATCAACACATCTTTATGCGGAAACTTTTTCCATTTATTTTATGAGGTCTAGCAAAGAAAGATGTATTGGAGCCATTGGTTGAATTGAGTATATTCTTCAAAGAGTTATGCTCAAAAGCATTGAAGCCACATAATCTGAACCAAGTTGAAAGCCAACATGCTTGCAACAAAATTTTATAGTCGCTCAAAGCTTTGAGTAATAATTTTTAATTAGTAATAAATTGCTTTATTGCAAAAAGTAACTTTTTTTGTACTGGCAGCAACTTGTAAGAAACTATTCATTTTTCAAAAAAAAAAAAAAAACATAACAAGATCTCTTTTTCAAATAGCTTCTTCTTTCTTTATTCCTACTTAACGTTTATCTTTTCTAATTCTTTCTCTTCCTTCTCATCTGGAGTGAAGATAGAAAGGCATGCCCCTTCACTTTTGAAATCCTGATTCAACTAAGTTGATATGCGTCTGAATGTGCTTCTCTTGGCAATTTCAAGCAATCTATAAGTTTCTTAAAAATAATGTTACCAAAGATAATATTATCAATAATTAACTTGCAAACCTTTCTAATAATGAAGCATTTAGACTAAAAAAAATCGTCTATTATTGTGACACTTCTTTTTGCTTTGGCATAAATAATATTTTTTGCATCACACACGAAACAACAGTATTAGTCTCCTATAATACCTGCATGCCATCCCATTCTTCCCCGTTCACGATTATATCCTTAATCGGTGAGACGGACAACTTGATGAACATCATAAGTCTGACTTGTAAAATAAACCGACTTCAAACTTGGGCACATATTCTACATGTGTCCTATTCTACTAAATCTAGAGTACTTGTCTAACCCAATCTTAGCATAGGGATTTTGACCTCTCACTCCTCCTGCTGCTCTTGTAGGTTTCCTACTACCAGCTCACTAAACAGGAAGAGAAGCAAGAGTAGTTCGACTAGTGCTACCAACAGACTGTTTTCTTTTATCCACCATTACTCTTTAGGCTTCCATCATAGCTTGCTTGGGAATTGTATCATTTCTTGATTGTCGATTCAACATCTGATCCGCCTTGAGTGACATGTTATGTGCCTCTTCCATTAACCAAACTGTCTGCACCCCAATTCTATCTTGAATGAAATATTATAACCCATAAATGTACCATGATACTTGTTGATATTTGAACTCCAAATCACATTGAGCTAAGAGATGATAGAACTCTTCTGTATATTTGGTCATAGAGTGAGTTCCTTGCTTGGATGCTTAGTATTATTAAAATAAATATTACTCATAATTGGGAGGAAAGAATCTGCCTTTTATTAATCTCTTCATCTTCTACCATGCAGGGACAAGAGCTTTTTCTCATCTCCTGCATGAATTTTGCAGTTGATCCCACCATGCAGAAGCACCATCTCTCAATCTATAAGCAAGTAATTTAATTTGCTTCTCCTCAAGCGCATCTTTCATCTCAAAGAATTTCTCCACCTCATGCCAATCAAGAAAGGATTATCACTAAACTTTGCAATATCGACTTTTATACTATAATCCCCTACATCTCAACAAGGTCTTATTTTCCCATGAAAAGCTTCGTATCCTCCATCTTCGTCATCAAAATCTAGAACATAGTTGGTCATGAGCAACACCTTCAGCCAATTTGTTCCTGCCATCTCCATGTCTTTTGTTGGTGTTAAGCCGCATTCCCATCAATATTTCTCATAGTTCATCAAATCTAAAAGCCATATCTTACTGATGAGCTTCAAACGCCACCATTGAGCTTTAATTTTTAGCCTACATGGCCTGAATCCCTTGATCGCTGCCAAAAGGGTGGTTGCTTTCATCCCTGTCATGAGATATACTAGACCGTGTAGGCTTTAATACCACCTGACATATATCAAAAGCCAAAATATACTAGTTATTATACGAATTTATGATTTCTTGATTTTCTCAGAGAAAAAGATGAGGAAAAAATATTTTAATATAAATAACCATAAAAGGCCTAATTTTGTCTACTTTTGACTAATTTTGTCCTATATCAAGACAGGAATGCCAAGAGTTAAAAGACATTCTTGTTTTCCTCAAAAAATTTGTGTTAAAAAATATAAACACATTGAGGATTTAGAAGATCAATCTTAAGTTTAAGGTTAACTTAAGTAGCTAATTTTTAAAGGTGTCATTTATACGATGTTTATAGAATATTTTCTTATTATTTTTATACTAATGAATTTGATGAGAATACAATTAATGAGACTAATGAGCCTGAAACAGTTGGATGCAATTCAAGCACTACTGAGAATTGAGAAATATTGAAGGGGATAGAAAAATTCATAGACGAAGACGTGATTAGTATAATGTTATAAAAAAGAAAAATCAAGATATTAATTAAGAGAATTATATTATTTTAGACGATAAAAGAATAAAGATTAATGAAAAATTGAAAGCTTCCAAAAAGCAAGAATTAGAGAGTATAAAATGTAAATTCTTGATTCTTAAAGTAATGAAAATATGCATCTATAATTAACTATATACACTCAAAGAAGAATAAGATGAAATGTTATTTATGTAACCTAGTTGATTGCTTGAATTTGAATGAAGGCATGGATTGGAATTTATGTAATTATTTAAAGGATTCATTATATGTAGAAAAGTTCCAGTTCAATATTAACTACTAAACAAAAGATGACAAGAGAATCACTAGATAGAGAAAATGATCGTGTATTTATTGTACAAAGTGGATGGTCATGATGTATCCTACTAAGTTCGAAGGTTTTTAAAGGTCTAAGTTCGCGATATCGAGGTAGTACTTCAATATAAATGGCAATGAGAATTGAAGTAATCAATATGACTAAGTGTGACTCACATTTCATAAGTTAAAGGACACAATTGTTGAAAAATTTTGAATTCATTAATTATTGAAGATTTTACAGAAGTTGTGGTCATAGCATGTCATCGTTCAATTATCAACTTTAAGGAAATATGATAGAATTTATCTTAGACAATCTCAACCATACATTTGATATTTTATTATAAGACGTTTCATAGTTAGTTTAAGTTTTACAAATATTAGTAAGTTGTAAATAGTTATGCTAGTAAAGTTTATATTTGAACTTGTTCCAGTAAGAGAAAAATAACATACGAGAGCATTCTTGAAAATTTTTAAGTAAGCAATTTATGAGGTTTATTTAGATTATTTTTTAATTTACATACCTATAAATAATATAATGGATGCGTGTGTAAAATATATAGTTTAAATGAAGTTTTAATATTTTAAAAAAATTTTAAAGCTGTAAACTTTTTTATTTAATGAGTTTTCATGGAGTTTAATAGGCTTATGAAGATTTATTAAAGCCCAAGAAAGAAATAACAAATTTTAACAGTGTTTAATAAATTTTTATGTATATAAAAATTTTAATGAACTTTGATAGACTTTAATAAAAGTCTTATTTAACTTTTTTTAAGCTTGTAAGTGTTGATGTATGGTAACAGGCTTTAATGGGCTTTAACACAATTTAACATAAATTCAATATGCTTTTGTTAAACTTTATTAAAGCTTATCAAAACTTGTGAAATATTCAATAAATAGTAACAGTTTTTAATGGGCTTTAACATAGTTAAATAAAATTTGTATCTACCATTGAAATTATTATGAAATCAAATGAATTATTTTATAGATATTATGACAGGACTCTTAGGATTTTATAATAACTTCAATGGTAGAAATAACCTCCTTAATATTTTTGCTTGATGCGGCCCACTAGAGAATTAATTAAGCTGGATTTTGAGCCAAAAACATAAATAATATCCATATGTTTCAAGTAGATAGACTAATCTCTTAATGAACCATGCTTTTCTACAATTACGTAGGATATGCACCTTATTTTTCTAATATTTTGTGAGTGCAGATTTCAAAAATGTTCCAGGAACATATACACCACATAGCACTTCTTACAGAGTTCTTCGTAGAAACGGCATACTCCGAAAGCTGGCTTATTTACGTAATAACTCCAGAAATGCATATATAACGGTCAAGAGGTCTCTCGAGCAATTCGACACCCAACGTGGTAAATTAGCCCATTATTATTAAAAAATAAGATCCTATTTTTAAAAAAATTGATAATAATAACTTACTCTCAGAACAATTACCATAATTATGATTACTTTCACAACAAAAAATAAATTAAGATTGCTTTTCAAGTTTATGCACGGGACACATTCTAATCATTTTGGAGAAAAGATGAAAAGAAAAATATATAAATGATATCAATTATAAAATAAACAAAGTTATAATAGATAAAAAATAATAATTCAAAATAAAAGTAATAAAGAAAAAAATAATTAGAATATTTATGTGACGGGTAAATTTCTTCTTATCTTCTGACTGTAGCTTGAATTTGGATCATGAGAAGGGGATGCGTATGCTCCGTCGAATCCAGTGATCGTTTGTCCTCCCGCGCTAATCCCATGGGAAACCGAGCCGCCTAGGCTATTTCGGTGGATCCGCGGACCACATTCTTAATTCCTTTGCTTCAGTGGAGGTGGACCTACCTTACCCCTTCATAGCCGTTTGGGTGAGACATTGGTAGTGGTAACTTTAACCATATTGCTTATTTATACATATAAATGGCCTCTGCAGTGTTGGGGACTCCACTTTCTGTCGCCTCTTCCACTGTGGCTTCTACCTGCTTGCCATTCAGCCAGCGTCCCATCTAATGTGGAATTCCCACTCTATTACTTCCCTGGCATCAGTCATCATATGTCACGTCTCACCAATAGTCAAATGTCTTATCTTACTACCAAAGAAGCCTGCATTGTCAGTTGTGTCCACTGTCGTTGATTCAGTTTTACAGTTCTGAATCTTAAAGGCACCTCGCATGGTTAAAAGCTCACATGGTTTAAAGGAAAATATATTTATTCCTAAAGCCTCTTCCGCTGCACATCTAATGGGAAATTTTATAAGCACACGAAATAATGTTACCACCATTCCTTATTCTTGTAATATTATATCTTTAACCAAAATAATGTGTTATTTGTTTTGGACTCACCATAGTTCATTCCTTTGAGTGTTCCTTTGAGTCAACTTTTAGTTTAAAAGATATCTCATAATAACTTATAACAATTTATACTCAAAACTTTTGATCTTTTAAGTTATATTAGTTTTTAGACAAAATCTCTCCTTAAAAAGATACAAAATCTTGCAAGTATTGTATACCAAAAGATGCTGATGGACCCAAATCAAACAAACTTTATATTAGCTGGAGCTAAGGTGTTACAACTCTGTTAAACTTAACAATTAAAATGCATAGATCCTTAATTATACGACCTCACACCATAGTAGCCTCTATGAGACCATTCAATCACAACTTAGCCAAGAACAAGAGGTATTCTCCACTTCGGCCAATTGAACCTCAACGTTAAACCTGCCTCCAAAAGAATTATCAACTTTGCAACTGTTATGTACAGATGTTTGCAGGGCATGCACACTATCACGTTTCACATGTCTTTATTTTTCTAGACATTTATCTTGCTTTTTCCCAGATTTAGTTCATTCAAAATTAAATGTGCTGCGCAACCTGAGTCACATCCAAGGCTCGTAGCATTAGTTTTGGACCACTTGAGGCCCTCATGTGCTCACGAGTACCTACCAATCCCAGCGTCAAGCTTCTTTTAAAAAGCAGACTTGTGTCAGATAAAGAGTAGGAAAATAGGATCCCCAACTATGAAGGTTTTTATGACGGACGATCATCTCCCCAAGTTTTCCATGCGGCACATAGCAATGTGGATTAGCCTGATTTTCTTTTACCAAATAGTGGGAACTCTTGAGACAAATCTTTTCAATGAATCAGGATGCGAGGACTATTGATAGCAAGACAGTAGTGCTTTCCTCCACCTTAGATCGACATTTCTCATCTTTGGATGTCCCCAATATTAGAATTCTCTTTAGTGAGAGAATCCAGAAGAATATGTTCTCTTTAAAAAAAAAGGAGTATTAACGGTATTGATGTAATTTTATAAATTAAAATAAAAATATAATTACTCATTAATAATTTTTTATTTCCTGTTACGTTGTAAATGTACTAATAAAATACTAGATAAGTCAGGGTGTAAATTAGGTTGTGTTCAACTTGAAACCAAATCGGGTTCGGTTAGAAATGGAAAACTTGGGTTGGCAAAATGATTTCCAAACCAAATCGATTTGTAATTTACCTTGCCTTCGGTTGAAGGATCAACAATCCGATCCAACTCAACTAAATTTAAAATACTCCCAAATTATCTAAACTCACTCTTCGCATTCACATGCTCACCACCTACCACGTGCACCTTCTTATTTTTTTCTTGCATTTTATTTACATTTTAGTGTGGAAAATAAATGTAATTCTTCCACAAGAAGCTCCAAATGAGCTGTAAAGAAAGGAGAAAAAAAAAAAACCCATCTGCCAGAGCACTAGAACGTTCTCTCTCTAGTCTTACCCTCCAGCTGGCGATCACAGGATTCATAACAGTGCATTCCATGCCAGTCTTCAGTGCCCATACTTCTTAAACTCCCACTCACTGTTATCTGCGCATGGTACAAAGTACCAATGTCAGGGAATTGAGGATTTGGAATGACTCAAAAAGGCATCGTAACAAATACGTTAGGACGATAAGCAAAGCTGCATGCAAAAAGCTACATTTCCAAACGTTAAGAGAGGTGTTTGTTAAAACCATCATCAATTGAATCAGCTTAAAGCATTATGCTCAAAAGGGGGATCCATGTAGAGAAACATATAAGAGTTGGCGCAAGTACTTACCCAAAGGACAAACCTAACGGATCTTGGGCCATCGACCGATGCAATGTAAATGAAAAGCATGGTTACATACGCCTATTAACATGCATATACAAAAGAAAATGTTAAAGGTTACTGTCTGCGGGAAGAAACTACAAATGCAGGTGTCACAGACCTTTAACAAAAGTAATACTGAAAAGATATTATTGCAGAACCAAAACAGACATACCATCAATACAGTCTGTGAACTGTGTGCGTTTCTTATGTTTGGATACAATTTTAACACAAACTAATCGGGGAGCACCAGAGTGAAAAATAATAGGTAGAGGTCACATCAGGCATGACACTCCAGTTCTTCAAATTTCTTTCCTACAGTCATGAAACATGCCATTCCACATCCCTTGCAACTGAAGCTGACCAGACACATGAAAAAGGATATTATTAGTCTGTACACAATCAATGGTTGAAGCTTCAGCATCAAGCCATCCCCATCTGCCATGCCAAAGCCAAGAAAATTTGAAAAATAAAAGCACCAGATGATTACTACAAACTCTAAATAAAGACAAGTGGTGCATTGACCGACATGAGGATGTCACTTAGTGCAACGGTGAAGCTTTTCATCTGTATCCTTGATGGCATGAGTTTGAGTCACTAAAATAGCCTCTAACAAATGGAGCCCATAGTAAGGCTGAGACTTTGCATCATATACACAGCCAGTCCCACAATCCTGGCGCAACATTTCTCATGAATTTTGTGCAATACAAAATTTTCAAATGGTAAGAGTTAGTTCAAAACACTGAAGAGGTTGTGGCCTGGCCAGTTTAGCAGCCCACAAGAGTTGATGACTGACCTATGAATTCCCTATTAAATATCTTTCCCAACCTAAAGGCGACATGTAAAATGATTCTTTTAGCTTGGTGACAGGGAAACATTACCTACCCAGCTCTAATCATCAATTTCTATCAGTGTTGGATTGTTTTGATCCATTTTTAGTATATAGCATACAACCAAGCCTAGATTGGCTCAGATTGCTGGAGCTCAGAAAAATTTTGATCCTGCAGCACACCACCAGACCTAGATTGGCTCCGATTGCTGGAGCTCAGACAAATTTTGATCCTGTGTTCCCAACAAGTGGAGCAACAATTGAATTTTAATTTTATGTTCTCTATGTGCAGACGTTTTCCCAGCCTACTCTGATACCGAACAAGTACTAAAAACAAATAATTTGTAGCCTTCTAAGAACTAGATTGAAGAATATTCAAATTTAGCTTTTCAATATCTTACTAAAAGATAGCTTAACAGCTAAGGAAAAAAGCTTCTAAATGGTCAAAAAATAAAAGAGAAAAAAGAGACTTTTACCTAAAGTTTAGTTTCTTACAGCATTCCTTTTTCTTGAAACTATCAAAAGCTAAAATACTCAGTACTCTGTGGTCTACTTTCAACCTGATGGCCAACAACATCAGAAAAAAAATTGGAAAATGTCTCTTACAGAAACAGCCCTTGGAGATGAGACACACATGCACCATAATCCCAACAGTAAATTGTCGCAAACGGAAACAAATAGTACAGCTTCGTCAAGGCAGTCAACTCATGGCCATTATGATTATACTCCATGAATACATCAAGCTATTATCAGACTCTCAGAATTCATACCCTCCATCTCCAATTCCCCATTTAGCCAATATTGTTATCAAGTCAGATTCTCGCTTGGTGCCTCAGCTCATTTTCCTTTTGCGTTGACAAACATACAGGTTTAGAAGGCCTCCTTGCCTTTCATTTGTTCTATACCGTTGGCAGTTCTGCCTCCCTCTCCTATAGTTTGAGGATATTATGTGCCTCAATATTTTCTAGATTCGATGGTTGATTGAGCAGGCCTATCAAGTGGTTTGGCTCAAATCACTTCAATTGGTAATTGACAAGGCTTAAGATATGACATAATGATGTCAATAATAAACAAAAAATTGGGAATTACTATCATATTGAAGAGAACAATATTGAAAAAAAAAAGACAAAAATATGAAAATGCAAGCAACAAGGTCACAGTTTAAAGCAACTCCAAAGTCCTTCTATCAACTGAGCTGGCTCATAAAATTACTTTTGCTATCTAGGTATGTATACTTAAAGTATGATTTTCAGTTAACCCAATTGACATAGCATGGGAAAAGTATTGATGCAGTAAAAGGGAAGACTTAGGAAGAAAGAGGTATGGAAACAAGGGGAAAAAGGACGAGGCAAAGAGAAATATGGGTGATGGTTTAGAAAACAAGAGAAAGATGGAAAAGGCTCATAAATTTTAATTCATCAATCAAGTCTAAAATCCCTCTTAGTTGCTAAAATATTTATAGAAAATCTCTACACAAAATAAAATCTTAATTTAATTGGATATGAAAATAACTAAAATATTAGCCTAAACCATCTATCAAGTTTTTCATGTTTTAATCATTTGATGTATACATCGAATTCCAAATAAAGCTATTAAATACCTAAAATTTTAAATAAAATGTCTCAAAAAATATATAGAATAAATAAACCCTAATTCATATAATCAACATCATTGTGTTATTCATTATTCTCCTCCGCTTGAATAGAAACTCATCTTTAAGCTTTAATGGAGATTTCAACCATACTCTAATTTTGTAATGTGTTTTCTTTCAATTGGCAAAAGATGATGATGTAGTAAAATGTCAACTTAGGATGTGTTTGGTAATAAAGAAAAAAATAATAGAAAACTTTTTCACATTTTCCTACTGCTTTTTACACATCTTTTGATGTGATTTGACATATTAACTATCTAATAATTCTTCTTTTTCTTATTATTACCTATATTTCCTATTATTACTTCACACTTTTTTATAAAAAATACTACTTATATTGGACGATGAAAAATATATCACATCACATCACTCCCTCTAAATTTTATAAGATGAGAATGATTTGTCTGATATATTGGGCGACACTTAAAAAAGCACCACCTAGTTCTCTTACTTTCTGCAATTTTTTTTTGTACTTCACAGGCTTCTTTATTAAAAATCTAATTCATCATATTGTTGGTTTTTCTCTCATAAGATGACTTTTGAAAATTTGTCTTCTTACTTGCAAAGTAGATTTAGCCTCTTAAGTGAACTTGCTCATCTCCGTTTAGATCTTATGAAATTTCATTCTCATCTTTTGAATTTTTCATCATATATAAATCATCAATAATCTCAACAAGATCATTAGATAGTTTCCTATCAACAACCAAATAAAATTTTTTTGTCTCACCATATATAATATCTAAGGGTTGAATAGCTTCCTCATTCATAACAATAGAGTTTTCCTGATTCTCATATGCAAGCTTTAATGCAGAGCGTGAAGAGGTCATACATAAATTAGTGTTTATTTATTTTAAGAATTTCTTATTTGAAAATTTTGGATAATTTATTTTTGGAATTTGATATGCTCATCAAGTGATCAACACATGGTTTAGCTTGATAGATAGTTTGGATTATAGGTTTTATTTGTTTATTTAAGATTTCATTTATACACAATACATTAGGATTGCATTAATGTTTCTTTTATTTTTTTATAAATAGCATTGCGTTGTAGGAGGTTTTAACAGTTATATGATTGATAAATTATTGATTGAGAGTTAATGAAATTTTTGACTTCTTTTTTTTTATTATTCTTTCTCCTAGTTTGTCAATGGTTTCTCCCTTTTGGTCTCTCTTTTCCCTTATTGAGAGAATCTATCTCTTTCTTCCAAAGTCTTTTCTATTTTTATTGATTTAAGGCATCCCATCCTGCATCAAATTCTTAGAAACATCCAATTCATGATTTGATCTATCCGTAGATTTTGTAACCTTCATTAATAACATCAACTATGGATTCACTCCAAATACCAATATTAGCCAAATTCTCATTAAGAGCAACAACTATACTGAATTGAAGGTTTTCCTCCATGTTATAACCTTAAAAACCACTCCTTTTGTCTCACATAGAAAATACTTCCCATGATTTAAATATTTAATTTGTATGATCTGTTTGTTTGACTAACTTCACTATGGAAGCTAGTAAGTTTGGTACTTGAGCATTGGATGCTAGAGGTTGTGCAACAACATTCAAGGAGGAGGTGTTAATTAGTGACTGGTAATACGCATGCCTCTTGGTTTGAAGTTTTTGTAACTCATTATTTATTACTTTTTAACCATTTTTGTCATTTTATGCTTCATAGAAATCCTTCAATTACATACTTCTTCGTAGTTCCTATATCAAATCATAATTCAAACATTCACAATAATCTCTAACTTGTTGCTAAGAAGGCATCATCATCTAACTTTTGGTCATCAACTCATAATATTACTCCTATACTCTTCCACACTTCGATTATCCTATTGCAATTCATGGAATTTTTTTATGACATATGATTTAACATTTATATAACCTCTTCATGGATTGACTCTTCTTGTCAAAATTGTTGTCAATTCCAACCAATGAAAGCCAATAAGAAATGTCAAAATTCTATATGTAATTTGCTCAATTTGTTGCCTAACTTTAAAATTGCAAAATGTAACTTTTCTTCTTAATTCAGATGATAGCATTCAAAATAGTACCCCACAAGCTCAAACCAATTTTGAAAATATTGAAAGTTTATTTAACGATTTTAATATGGAATATTATTGACTTGAAATGGAACCTACACATCTTCCTTCTAAATAACTTGAATGCTCATAATCATAATATCCTATAGTTGAATGGCTTGAAGAATAGGAACTAGAAGGATCTCCATGCAAATTACCATAAGATGGATAAGAAAATCTACACATTTGATCTGGTTCAACATTAGTTTCTAAAAGGGACTTGAATTGGGTTGAATGAAATTTTTGAACTTCTTTTCTTCACTTTCCTTTTAAATGAATATTGTTTTTTAAAAAATGGGATTTCTGATTTTTTTTAAACCAGTGCTTTTTATTTTTGTTTTTTGGAATAGTTTTTCTATGTTTTTTAAAATAATGAGTTTTCTATAATTTCATAAGAATGGGCTATTTTGCAATTTTTTTGAAAAGTCAAATATTTCACAAACTTCAGCAAAAAAACAAGCATTTAGTCAAATTTAGAATTTAGAGGGTTGTTTTACAAAAGTACCAACCGAATCAGATTTCAAAATAAAAAGAACTTGGGACTTTTGCAAAATATGATAAGGATTTATTTTCAAACCCAAAAATCAATGGTGCAAGGCCATAAAAGCTCCCAAAAAAAATCCACAACCTTCCTCCTTCTTCCCACTCAAAAGTAGTGATGGTCGATTTTAAACCCATTAAGGACTTCATCAATAGCGACAAACAATGACTCAAAATTGCTAGCAGATGAGATTTGACCAGTGTTCACAGTTTTGTTGAAAGGGAAAATTTTGCTGAGCCTAGAAAAGAAAATTTTGCTGATTTTGAAGAAATTATCGATAATTTCACCTAATTTTTTTGTAAAATATAAAAAAATTAAAGAAAAGAAGAAAAAATAAAAAAAATAAAAAAACTTTGTAATAAATTTAAATTCACATTTAGAATAAACAGCAGTACTTTAAATGTCAACATATACAATATAAAAGGAATATGCCAATGACGCAAGCATCGATAAAGTAAATATCTACTATAAAATACTAGTAAGTGGGAGATCTAGGTCACACAAAGTTGTTAAATATATGCATATAATTTGCTCCCCACCAAAATGAAACTTGTGTAAGCTCCTCAATGTCATTATCGAAATGGACTTGCTCTTGTGGTTCCTCCTAATAACCATAGAAAACACTCGGATATGGGTTGAGTGGTCTAAAAATAGAAGATGTAGATGCTTCGATTCCACTATTTGGATAGTATTATATCTGGCCAAAAGATTTTTGAAAATAATCTTCGAAATCTCTGACATAATGGCCATATGGTATACACGCATAATTGGGCCCTTGCTCACTACTATGCACATCAATATATGTCACAACATTATTATCTATGGGCAGTGATCCCATGAGACCGGTCTCACAGGAACAATTATGAGACCGGTCTCAAAAACCCATTTTTTAATTTTTTATAAATAGTTAAATCAAGGTTTAAACATCTTAAATACCAAGTTTTGCAATTTTTTGATTTTTATAAACATTTTTCTAGGGCTTTTTAAATTAGGGGTATTTTTGGTACAAATTGAATTTGTACCAAAAAATTGCAAAACTTGGTATTTAAGATGTTTAAACCTTGATTTAACTATCTATAAAAAAATAAAAAATAAAAAAATGGGTTTTTGAGACCGTCTCATAACTGTTCTTGTGAGACCGGTCTCATAGGACTGCTGCCCATTATCTATTAGGTTATCCTCTTTTGTAAAGGTCATTTTTTTCCTACTTCCATACTTTCTCACATAGGATCTTATAGATGCTTATGCATCATAATCATCATCTTGTATAGCATATTGAAAGTTTACTTCTCCTATGAATGAGCTAAGAGGCCCTTAGGTACTTGAAGTGTCACCCATACCACCACTCCTATGACCACCACCACCATTATCATCACCATGATGACTTTTTGTTCATAAAGATGGTATTGTGCTTGATAATAATCTAAACTAAGATGGATTAGAAGGATCTTATGATTGAGAAGTGCTTCCAGATCTTATCAATGGATCAAACTCATGTATTGGGGTTCTCTCCTCCAATATTCTTTGTACATTAAATCTTTGTTCACAAGCTATATTAGCAATAGTAGGTTCTGGCATCCCATCTCTAGTATCTAAATTATTAGACCATAGTCACTCATATAAGGGGTCCTCTCTTTCATCAGCTTTCTCCAAGTGAACATAATACCTTATCATCATTAAATCTAATGAGTCTTCAAGAGGGATTTCTTCATATCAAATTGATCATTCCTAAAGCCACATATTATAATGACAGAATGTCAAATATTATAGCCTTTGGTAGCCCAACTTGTTTCTTTTATATGTATGGATTAAAAAGAATGTGCTCTAATTATGCTCACATAAGGATGTAAATACTATTTAGCTCAATATTCTACATGCTAACTGCCTCAAATTTTGGGTATTTATCCCATAATAATTCCACCATTCACCTATAAAAGAAATTTTAAATTTATTAATAATTCAAAATAAAAAAATATACAACATTATTATTTCACTATCCTTTACTTACATAGGATTATTTTACTTATTGATTGGATTGTTATATTCATCCCAAATAACCCCTTGACATCTTGAAAATACATCAAGTATAGCATTGAAAAAATATATATTATTAATATGCAATTCTTAATCAACAAACTATCTTTGAAAATAATACAAGTATACTAAGTTGTATACAATTAATTTACTTACAAGATCCTTTAGCATTGGGATTGTTAGGAAAAAGCTTTTCAAATATAGTAAAAACTGGGGTGCCAAGTTGATCATCTTGACCTAGATGTCATTCATAATGATACATGGGATTTAAAAAATAAGTTGCAGAAATTAAAAATTAAGTTAGTTAATGTAAACAAAAAAATCTACACATTTTTTTATGAAACTGGAACTTATTAAATTACATACTCACCAAGAGCATATAAGGGATAAATTAGTATGCTCTCCTAACGAGTCTTTATAATCTATAGAACCCAATCTATATCCTTGAGATTATTCTCTTTGATTGCTTGCATCATAAAATAAATTGCCTTATACATGGAACCTATGAATGGATGTGTCATTCTCTAATATCCTTAGAACTCAATAGATAGGTTCTCCATCCCACATGATCCCAAAATGTAGTTGTCATAACAATATCTAGTGTTTTCTTTCCCTCTATTGTCTTTTTATATTTTTGAGGCACGCTACTTGTTAGAGTTGAAAGTTGTCATGGGATTGATAAGCCTTATACAACATATCTAATGCAATGGAATTTATAACAAATCTTGTCTTACCAGGATGAACAATCTCTCTTTTATATCCAGATTTCGTATGAAACATAAAAAGAACCCAACTGTGGTTGTATATAAACTTAGTCACTATGCATGCATTCTTAATTTTTTTTTTTTTTTGCACAGTTGAACGATAACCAATATCCTCTAACATTAGATCAATACAATATGCAACGGAATAAATACAATATAAAAATATCTTTCTTTTAGTGTTTTGCTATCTTTTATATTAACACTCCCACTAGCAGTAATAATTTGCACTAAATGATCTGCACCAACTCATTCTATTATTTTCCCTAATTCCTGCTCAATGTAGTGGGTATTTTTTACATATGATGATGTATCTACTGACTTTATAAATGCTTATATGCCTCTACAGTACATTGTAAAATTTATTATGGGCATTTTTGTTGGACCCATCCATCTATCATACATGATAGTTACCCCATAAATATCCCAATATTGCTTTTGTCTATTTATCCAGTCATTTATCTCTATCACCCCATCCATCAAATACTTTTCATAAATCTCCCTTCTTGTAGGGTGTTTTATATTCTCTCCCTCTTTGAGAGACAACTACAAAGTTCTTAAATGCAACTGTATTTCTGCCTGTACTGGAATTGCATTTGAAAAAAAAAACTTAAGTCCAAATCTTCCAAGCTGGGAAGCACTCCCTTCCCTTATTGAAATTTGCTTTATTTTCTTCTGTACTCCACCCACTTGCCCATATAACTTAGGTTCTACCAATTTTATACTCTTACTAAATTCATAATTTCACCCTTTACACCACCCCCACTACCTCCAACACCCGCCTCCCTAATAGACCCATGGAATGTTTGCTAATTTTCCTCTAATCTATTCATTCGCTTTGTTTTCCATTATTCTACTCTAGATGCATGTATAGCTCTCCTCATGTCATTATCATTATCCTCCTCATCTTCTTCATCGTCAACATCCATAGAATATGGAAATCCGTATAATTTGTCATTAAATTTTCTCTCATTTTGCTTTCTTGATTCCCTAAAACTCAATCCTATAAATAAAACTTTTTTCATCAACTTTTTGACTTTGGGAGGCACTTTGGGACAATTCTTCACATTTTTATAACCCCTAGCCAAGAGTTCTTTCAATAGATTAAGCCCCCAAATTTCATTTTCTAACCATAATAATTACATTTTGCCCCATTTGAATGCCCTTCCATTGATTTCCCATGCTCCTAGGCCACATCTTTCTATTACGGATTTTCCTTAACACAAGTGCATGTGTCACAAATAAGTAATAAAGATTGAGTGAGATATCATTCCCATGGAGACTAAGTTCAGCAAATATCAAATTACTCCAACTTTTAGTTTTGTTTGAAGGATTGAATTATGATAATTGAATATAAAGATGTAAATAGAAAAGATCTAAATTAATGGCTTTTGCAATGATGTGAATTCTGAAACAATAACAAAGATAATGATTTAAACATCTAGGGGTGTTTGATTTTCCCAGATAAATCATATTTAGTTTCATTAATTTTAACAATCAATGTTTGTTCTTATGTTGACAACGCGCTTCACTTAATTAATTGCTAGCAACCTATCTCAATTGGCTAATTTCTTGCATCTCTATGAAAATCACAGCTAATTAAGATGCATTAAGATCAAGAAACTCATAATGTTGCATAAGCTTCATGGATATCTCTATCATCATGACAATCTTATGGTGCTTAATCATGATCTAATTCAATTATCGCTTCTCAGCCTCAAATTAAATCACAGATCATGTTAAAAGGGTTAGCATTCTTTCACAAGCATTAAAATTAGATTAAATACTAAACATAGATAATAAATAACCAAAGACATACATTAAACATAATGAAACCAAATACTCATTATTCGACTACATTGTTCCCCTAGATTAATGTGTTTAGCTCATAATATAATCAATGAAAACAATACACATTGTCATAAACATGATTAAACAATGAAAATGAATGATAAATAACAAGAAGAGATCAAGAAAAACTCTTCTCTAAGCAATGCTCTGCTTCTTCTTGCTCCTTGGACAGCTTTGCTTCGTTGCAAGAGAGATCTCTTCCCTAAATCATATGTAACTACCTCTCTCCACTATTCTTTGCTGCTAACCCTTGCCGAAAAATGTCCAAGCCCTCAAAAATGTGCCCTTGCTTTCTTTTTATAGCCTCCTCCATTAGGGTTAAGCATTTGTAATTTTTCAATGCTTTTACCAAAAATCTGGATCTTGTTTGCATGTGTGAATGCCGCGATATCAAAATCGAATGCTCAGGCGCTCAAAATTCTACCTGTGAAACACTTGATGCAAATCTAGTAAATGTCGTAGCATCTGATTTGGATGTTGAGTCACTCGCTGTGAATGCTGCAGCATTTGAATCAGATGCTGTGGCATTTGATCCCTGCCCACTGCACAATCTTCTTTTAGCATTTTGAATGCCTAGGCACTCGATTTGAATACCTAGGCGCTTGGAATTGAATGCCTAGGCACTCACATGCTGGTTGCTTGTACTACTTTTTTCTTCTTGCTTTATCCTCCATGCTTCATTGCATTCTCACTTTCCCTCATTAATTCTCCCTTGTTTTCTCTATTCTTCTTGCTCTCAAATGCTTGCAAACAAACCCAAACAAAAGCATTATAAATTACTAAAAATAGCTCAAATTTAAGCCCAAAAGATATGGTATAAGTGAATAAAATTCACTTATCAAATACTCCCAAACTTAACTTTTTGTTAATCCTTGAGGAAAGCAAAATCCTACTAACTATCCTAAAACAGAGCACCACTAAACTTTTAATTATTCATAAAATGTTTTCAACAAAATAAAAAAATGAGCAACACAACAACGAGGTTCATTTATATATATATATATATATTTGTTAAGATCTCAAAATGATTAATATGTATATAACTTGAGAGAAAATTTCAGAATGTAATATTCATCTAAAATTTTAACCCAAGCAACTTTTTTTTTTTTTAAGTTTACTCTTGATTCCCTATGTGAGTGCACAAGATGTTGCTAATGTCATTTATTTACTTATGACTTAGAGATAGTCTAGTAATTGAACGAACCTGTCATGTCATTCCATAAGCTCATATCTCAACATTCTTCCACTAATTTTATAACTAATCACCAAGAATCAATAGGTCTTAGTAGGCATGTAGCGGAACTTTTGGTTTGGTTAACAAGGAAATGGATAGGTTGTATTACTACCATACCCCAAACTTGTTTTCTTTAAATTCATTAGGACGCGATCTCCATAAATAAATGATAAATCCTATCATATGTGGGTTGTATTACTATCACACCCCCAAACTTGTTTTCTTTAAATTTATTGGGATGTGGTCCCTCCAAATAAAAGATAAATCCTATCTTTTCTTTTTATTTGACACCCATTTTTTCTTGTTTTGGCATCATTCTTTTTGTTAAAGCTCAATAACTAAAAAGGCTCAAATTGAAATGAATGCCTAAATCATTTTCTCAGTGATTTATTATTTAAGGTTTTGGCTTGAATAGTGATAAAAAACAAGCTTTAGGATTTCAAATAAGTCATATTCATACAATTGTTTCAACCATGTCCTAGTACACAAGTAACTAAACATAACACAGCTAAGTGTTCATATGAATAGGGAATCTTAAGTGCAACTCAACAAATGCTTAAGTTAAATATGCAAACTTAACAAAAGTCTTCCATTTTGTCTAGGTTATATTGAATGTATCATTATCTTATCATTGATCTACTAATTTTTATTAATTTATTTATGTAATAATTTTTTTTGAACCTATATGTCTATGGAAAAACATAAAACATGTAACATTAATAAAGGATTTCAAAAGGAAAATCATATAACATACTACATTAGTAAAGGACACATATAACATTAGTTAGGATTCCAAAAGGAGCTATTGTTTAAAACAAACTATTTTTAAAACAATGATATAAAATCCACAATAAAACAACATAGACTAAAACAAAAATGACATAATAAGTAATAAAACAAGAGCATCCACCCCCAAACTTGAGAGAAACATTGTCCACAATGTAAAATAAGCAAAGACTTCCTTGATGGAGTTCAAGTAGCATCATCACTTTCTGCATTTTTAATGTCTTCATCATCTATTTCTTCACTATCTGAATCATCATCATCCTGCTCTTGATCTTCATTTTCATCTTCAAGTGTAGGGGCACCTTCAGCTTCATGTGCATCGACAGTTTCATGTGTAGTTACTGGAGTAAACACTGGGGGTGGTAGAAGCCGGATTAGATTGGGAAGTGCAACAATCAATGTAATGTGACACTACATCAAGTAAGCAAAAATCTACTCCTACCTGGCAAAATACTGATTAAGTGGTCTAGTCATTTGTTATATTTCATTACGCAAGGTGCCACCTTGTCGAGGTGCGCTCTACTATGACTGTAAAGTGCTGGGTTATCCTAATCTGGGGAACATTCTTCTAATTATTCTCAAAGTGATGGCTAGTTTAGGTTGCTGGATTTCTTCATTAGGACTCGTCATCACTCCAGTTTACAATCATAAATCATAGATAAGTGATGGGTAGCCAAATCCTCTTGACCTTGTTAACCCTTGTGCCATGTGCAGAATTGATGCCTCGATGATCTTCCCCACATTTATGGATAAACCCTTCTGTATCGCATAGTTCAATATGGCCCATTCTCTAGAAACTTCTGAGAGATGATTGGTGGGGAGGAACTTAGCCAAAATGAAATAATGCTAGACTTTGGCTTCTCCTTTTAAGCATTTAGCCAGGAAATATAGTAAGATGTTCTGAGATTATGTCCATTGAGTACCTGGCTTGACTAAAAAATTGATGATTTCTTCATAGTCAGGGCCTTGGTTCTTTAATGCAGTGTGGTCATCCTCAGGCAACTTAGAGAGTCTGAACTTCTGATTAATTATTGTCTCATTGAATGGGACCCATTTTCCTCTTACCAGAGACTTCAAATTTTTATGCTCCCTTGCATGGGCATAAAATTCCCTAATGACAGGAACCAATGCTGCTCCTAGCTATTTGGTAAACTCTTCCCAATGCCACTCACTAATTATCCTTTTGAAGCTTCTCATTGGGTTATCAAAACCCCTTTCCTGAATACATTTCTTCCCAAGGACTAACTTTTGATACCTCTCTTTGGCTTTAGGACTCACAAAAGTGGGTTGAATGAGACCACTTTGAGAAGAACTACCCCGCTGCCTCTTTGGAGCCATCTATCAAACATTTACTATAGTGTAATGTGCTAGTGCAAGCTACACTTAGTCTTCACAATGAGAGGCAGCCTTATACACTAGATAGAATCCCTCCCACCAACACTTCACTCTTCACTCTTCCTTTGTCAATTTTAGCAACAATGTTCTAATACAAATGGGTGTCAACTACGTATGCCACGAGTCTTATCCCCAAATTTGAATGTCGCACAGAACTTTTGACAAACAACTGGCATGCACAAGTTCTTCTTCCCACTCTTTCACAATTTTCAAGTATCCCTTCCTCCCAATCTTCATTACAACCACAACCCAAAAGAAATTAACAAGTATTAAGTCAAAAAATGTACTTGACGATCCCTTGTTTGGATGAAGTTCCAACTTGCTATCAATGGTTTGGATTTCCATATGGAATGATGTGGAATCAGTGACCGAAATGGAGAGCAATGAGATGCTCGGTGGTGTTTATGGCATGTTAGATTCAGTTGTTAGCAACGGATAGAAGGCTATTGAAAATGGGGTGTGTTGGGAGAAGAGGAGTGGAGAGAGACATGGGTTTTGAGAGGGTTTAGAGAGGTGAGAATGAATGGTTCGTGGCTTGCAAAGAGATGGGTGAGATTTGATTTAAATGGGTTCGACCCTATTTGGATGTCGTAGCATATGTTTTAGATGCCTAGGCGCTCACTTGCTATTTGTGTTACTTATTGGACACATGACATGAGAGTTGCGGCTTCTAAAGTAGATGTGGCAACTCTTGATTTTGCTAGAAGGGCGCTCCTCAAATGTTGCGGCTCTTGATGTTGATGTCGTTGCACTTAACTTGCTAGATGCTTGCAAGTTAAATTGCTAACTTCAATGTTGCAGCTCTCAATTTTAATGTCGCATCTCTTAACTTGTTGGATGCTTGCAAGTTAAATTGCCATCTTGCCACAGCTCTCAGTTGCTAGAATGGTTTACGATAAAGTGCCATTTTGAGTGTTGCTACTCTAAGATTTAATGTTGCGGCTCTTGATTGCTAACTTGAAGGTATATATATTGTGTGCTTGGTTGCTGCAATATGACCATTCCTTAATAATGTGAATTCTGATAAGTTTGGTGCAACCTAAAAATCAGAGATTAAACCATACTTTTATTAATGACACCAATTTCTAAAACATAAATTAAAATTTTATATGCTTAACTAATTCTACATGAAGCAAATCTACTGAATATGCAATCAACAACTATATTAATGCAATTCCTAAAACTTATGCAGTATGACTAGAACTTGAAATGGACTAGCTAACACTATGGATCAAAATTCCACAAATGCGAATAACAACTTCCTAAGATTAATCTAATGCAATAATAATTAAACTAATGCAAACTAAACAAATAGGGGATTCAAAAACTTAGATTTCCACCCAAGAAGTGCTTAAGTTATAGTCTTAAGCCAAACTATTTCCCTTCATGATCATTCGAGCTTGATGACCGTCTTAAGGTGATCAACACCAACCTCATAGTATGGCTTCAATTGCTGTCCATTGACCTTGAATTTTCCCTTCTCTTCATGATGAAGCTCCATAGCATCATATGGAAAAACTTTTGTCACAATGAAACGTCCTGACCACTTAGATTTGAGTTTTTTAAGGAACAAACGAAGCCTGGAATTGAACAATAACACTTTCTGCCCTGGGGCAAGTTCTTTTCTCTATATATGCTTGTCATGCCACACTTTTGTCCACTCCTTGTATATTTTGGCATTCTCATAGGCTTCATTGCGGAATCCATCTAGTTCATTGAGTTGTAGAAGTCGTATCTCCTTAGTTGCATCCATGCTCATATTTAGTTGTTTCATTGCCCAATAGGCTCGGTGTTCCAACTCCACCAAAAGATAGCATGCTTTTCCATATACTAGCCTATAGGGTGACATGCCTATAGGTGTTTTGAATTCAGTCCAATATGCCTACAAAGCATCATCCAGGTTCTTAGCCCAGTCCTTGCAAGAGTTTTGTACTATCTTCTCAAGAATTCTCTTCACCTCTCTATTGGAGATCTCAGCTTGCCCATTTGTTTGAGGATGATAGGCTAATGCTATTTTGTACTTGACCCCATACTTTGATAAAAGAGCAGCACATTGTTTGTTGCAAAGGTGACTCCCTTCATCACTAATGATGGCTTTTGGAGTTTCGAATCTTGTGAAAATATTTTTGCGAAGAAAGTTCAGTAGTATCTTCTCATTATTAGTGTGAGTAGCAATTGCCTCCACCCACTTTGACACATAGTCCACTGCCAAGAGGATATACTTTTGGTTATAAGATGAAGGAAATGATCCCATGAAGTCAATGCCCCACACATCAAAGTGTTCAACCTCCAAAATATTTTTCAAAGGCATTTCATTCCTTCTTGATATGTTTTCAGTTCTTTGGCATCGATCACATGAGGCAACAAAAACATTAGCATCCTTAAACAATGTGGGCCAAAAGAAATCTAATTATAAAACTTTTACAGTGGTTTTGTTTCCTCCAAAATGTCCTCCATACTCAAGCATATGCCAATGCTTAAGACTATCTTCCACTTCTTCTTCCGGTACGCATCTCCTTATTATCTGATCAGTACAATGCTTATAGAGAATTGGGTCTTCCCAATAATAATGCTTCACATCAGAATAAAACTTCTTCTTTTGATAAGGAGATAGATCATTTGGCACAATACTTCCAACCAAAAAGTTTACAAAGTCTGCATACCATGGAGTGGATTTTATTGAAATGGTAGCAAACAACTGCTCATTTGGGAATTGGTCATCAATGGAAGGTTTCTGCATTTTTAGATTTTCTTCCAGTTCCAGTCTTGAGAGATGATCTGCCATAAGATTTTCTGTCCATTTCTTGTCTCTGATCTCTAAGTCAAATTCTTGGAGTAAAAGCACCCACCGGATGAGTCTTGGCTTTACATCCTTCTTAGCCATAAGGAATTTGAATGTAGAATGATCCGTAAATATAATTATCTTATTGCCAATAAGGTATAATCTGAACTTATCAAATGCAAAGACAATTATAAGCGACTCTTTCTCTGTTGTGGCATAGTTGAGCTTAGCATCATTGAGAGTCCTACTAGCATTATAGATGGTGTGAAGTACCTTGTTCCTTCACTGTCCTAGGACTACTCCTACAGTATAGTCACTTGCATCACACATTAGCTCAAATAGTTTATCCCATTTCGGTGCAATTACAATTAGAGCCGAGATAAGCTTTTCTTTAAGAGTGTTAAATGCTTTCAAACACTCTTCATTGAAACAATAGGATGTACCTTGCACGAGCAAATTTGAGAGTGGCTTTGAGATTTTTGAGAAGTCTTTAATGAACCTTTTGTAAAATCCCACGTGTCCAAGGAAACTCTAAATTCCCTTGATAGAGGTCAGTCGTGGGAGTTTTTCTATTGTCTCCACCTTGGCTCTGTCAACTTTAATTCTCATACATGAAATTCCATGTCCAAGAACAATGCCTTCCTTCACTATGAAATGGCATTTTTCACAGTTCAGTACCAAGTTGGTTTCTTCACATCTCCTTAAAACCAACTCCAAGTTTTGAAGGCAACGATTGAATGATTTCTCAAATACAGAGAAATCATCATGAAGACTTTAATGATTTTCTCCACCATGTCAGAAAATATTGCCATCATACATCTCCAAAAAGTGGTCATTGCATAGACCAAAAGGCATTCTTCTAAAGGCGAAGGTACCATATGGACATGTAAATGTGGTCTTTTCTTGATCTTCTGGAGCAATGGCTATTTGATTGTATCCAGAATAGCTATCTAGAAAGCAATAGTAATCAAAACCTGCTAGATGATCCAACATTTGATCAATGAATGGTAGTGGGAAGTGATCCTTTCTTGTGGCACTATTTAACTTCTTATAATCAATGCAAATTCTCCAACCAATAATAGTTCTCAATAAGATCAATTCATTATTATCATTCTCACCACAATCATTCCACCTTTCTTTGGGACTACTTACATAAGATTAACTCATGAACCATCAAAGATGGGATAGATGACACTTGCATCGAGCCATTTAAGCACTTCTTTGCAAACCACCTCTTTCATTGTTGGATTCAGTCTTCTTTGGATTTCCACTAATGGCTTACAATTGTCCTTCATCAATATCTGATGCATACATAAAGCTGGACTAATTCCTTTTAAATCTGATATAGACCACCCAATAGTTGATTTGTACCTTCTGAGAACTTGTAGTAACTTATCTTCTTCATCTCCAAAGAGGGTAAAAGATATGATCGCTAGTAATGAAGAGGATTCTCCAAGGAAGACATACTGTAAATGGTCTAAAATTTATTTGAGCTCAAGAGGTGGTGGCTTCTCAATTGAAAGAGCAAATGAGGGAAGACTTTGTCCCAAAGCTTCAAAATATGTCTTGGTATTTGGACCAAAAGAGTCCAACCATTGTACCATTTCTGCAATATCTTCCTCTTCAAAATCAGATGAAGAAGGATGAGTTAAGTTGATTTTGTACGGATCTTCTGAACTTGCCAAGTGCTGAGATACTAAAGTATCCAATGAGTCTATCAGGAAGTAGTTATCACTTGTTACTAGATATTTGATTGCATTAAACACCTTAAATAGCACTTCCTCATCTTGAACATAAAGCTTTAGTTCACCTTTTTGGACATTGATCAAAGCTCTTCTAGTGGCCAAGAATAATCTCCCTAAAATGATAAGAACATCCTTGTCTTCTTCCATGTCAAGCACCACAAAATCTGCTAGAAATATAAACTTGTCAATCTTGACAAGTACATCTTCAATGATGCCTCTTGGGTGCTTGATAGATCTGTCCGACAACTGAAGAGAGATAGTTGTAGGTCTTCCTTCGCCTAACCCCCAATTTTCTACAAATTGATAGAGGCATAAGGTTAATGCTAGCTCTCAAATCACATAACGCTTTTCAAAAACAGAATTCTCGATGACACAGGGAATATCGAAGCTTCCTGGATCTCTAAGTTTTGGAGAAAGTTTCCTTTAAATGATTTCACTGCATTCTTTAGTGAGAGCAATCATCTCATACTCTTCTAACTTCCTCTTGTTTAAAGCATATCTTTCATGAACTTTACATAACTCGATATTTATGCAAGTGCATCGGCAAACGGTATATTGATATGAAGCTTTCTGAAGACTGCCATGAACTTAGCAAACTGCTTATCTAGTTTACTTTCTTTAACTGCTAAGGAAAAGGTATTGAGGAAGGTGGTTGCTGAGGAGGCAGTGGTTGTGGCTTAGGAAGGACTTTCACTTGCTCTTAACCCTCTAACTTGCTCTTCTCATTGCTCACTGGAAGTTTCAATTCTTTCCCACTTCATAATGTAATTGCTTAACATTGCTCTTGTGGATTGACTTCAATGTTACTAGGCAGATTTCCTTGTTAACGATTCCCGAGCAGATTGGCTATGTAAGCCACTTGAGTTTTAAGATTACAAATCTATGTGAATTGATTTTGAATCTGAGTGGTTTGGTTCTGCAAATCGGCTCTTGTATCTTCCATAGACTTATCTGCATTATTGGTCAATTGGGCTACTGTAGTCTCCTAATCTGCCTTTTTTTCTTGTTTTTGTTGCTGAATTCTCTGTTGTTGAAATCCTTGCTGAGAAAACCCTTCCTATGTCTATCCCATATTCTGTTGATTTCTCCAAGTGAAGTTTGGATAGTTTCTCCACCGGGGTTTGTATGTATTGGAATATGGGTTGTTTTATTGCCTGTTGCAATTGCAAACAAAATGCGTTTGTTCTGGTTTAGGTTGTGCAAAAGGATCGCATGTTTGGCATTCTTCACTGGGATGATTGCCTTGACATAAATCATAACATATTAATGGAGATTGAATGCCATTAACTCTCATCTGGTTCTTCTGTATTTGTTTTGTAAGTATCGCAATTTGAGTAGTTAGAGCAGAAATAGGCTCAATCCCATAAGCACCTATTGGCTTCTTTGACATAGCTCTCTTAGTCGGCCATCAAAAATTATGTGTGGCTATTTCTTCCAATGGTTCATATGCATCTTCATCTGATTTCTTCATAAGTGTTCCTCCGGCTGATGCATCTATCATGGTTTTGGTGGTGTCAAGCATTCCATTATAGAAGTTTTGGACTTGTAAACACTTAGGCATCCCATGATGTGGATACTTCCGCAGTAGGTCCTTGTATCTCTCCCAAGCTTCATAGAGAGTTTCACCATCATGCTGAGTGAAATTGTTAATCTCTATCCACATTCTTGCTATTTTCACTAGGGGGGAAAATTTAGCAAGAAATTTTTAAGCCAAATCATCCCAACTGGTGATAGAATTTGTAGGTAAAGAATTCAGCCAAATTTTTACCTCATCCTTCAATGAAAAAGGAAACAGTTGAAGTCGAATAGCATCATCAGATACTCCATTGTATTTGACAGTGTCATAGATTTCCAAAAAATTGACAATATGAGCATTCGGATCTTCAGTAGGCAACCCAATGAACTGAACTCCTTGAAGCATTTGTAAAGTCATAGATTTTATCTTGAAATTATTAGCAGCATTGGTTGGCCTCCTGATTACCGATTGAATGTTGGTTACTGATTGTAATTGATAATCTCACATTGGCATGTCAGGAAGATTCAGAGGATTCTGATTCACTTCTCCTGGATCAGTCATAATCTTATGTAGTTGACTGATAGCCTCTCTTTTCTTTCTTCTAATTCTTTGAAGAATGTGTTTTATCTCAGAATCAAAAGAGAACAAATTAGTGCTTTCAGATCTTCACATATACTTATGGAGAACCCTGAAAAGAAACCAAGAATTCTAATGAGTAACCGAAGAAGGAAAAAATTCAAAACAAAACTAAAGTTATTTATTTGATATTGGCACAACATTAGTCCCTGGCAACTGCACCAAAAACTTGTTGAGGATTTTCTTTAATGCAAGTGCACATGTCGCGAACAAGTAATAAAGAGTGAGTGAAATATCATTCTCACGGAGACTAAGTTTACCAAATATCAAATTACTCTAACTTTTAGTTTTGTTTGAAGGATTGAATTATGATAAGTAAATGTAAAGATGTAAATAGAAAAGATCTAAATTAATGGCTTTTGCAATGATGTGAATTCTGGAAACAATAACAAAGATAATGATTTAAAACATCTAAGGGTGTCCAATTTTCCTAGATAAATCATAATTAGTTTCATTAATTTTAACAATCAATGTTTGTTCTTATGTTCACAACGAGTTTCACTTGATTAATTGCTATTCTTGCTTAAGTCATAGCATCTCAATTGGCTAATTTTCTACATCTCTGTCAAAATCTCAACTAATTAAGATGCATTAAGATCAAGAAACTCATGATGTTGCATAAGCTTCATGGATAATATTTTTATCATCATGACAATCTTATGGTGTTTAATCATGGTCTAATTCAATTATTGCTTCTCAACCTCAAATCAAATCACAAGTCATATTGAAAGGGCTAGCATTCTTTCACAAGCATTAAAATTGGATTAAATACTCAACATAGATAATGAACAACCAAAGAAATGCATTAAACATAATGAAACCAAATACTCATTATCCGACTACATCGTTCGCATAGATTAATGTGTTTAGCTCATAATATAATTAATGAAAATAATACACATTATCTTAAACATGATTAAACAATGAAATGAATGATAAAGAATAATAAGAGATCAAGAAAAAGTCTTCTCCAAGCAATGCTTTGCTTCTTCTTGCTCCTTGGATAGCTTTCCTTCAATGCATGAGAGATCTCCCCCCCAAATTTTATGTAGCTGCCTCTCTCCACTATTCTTTGCTGCTAACCCTTGCTAAAAAGTGTCCAAGCCCTCAAAAATGTGCCCTTGTTTTCTTTTTATAGCCTCCTCCATTAGGGTTAGGCATTTGCAATTTTTCAATGCTTTTCCCAAAAATCCGAATCTTGTCTACATGTGTGAATGTTGTGGCATCAAAATTGAATGCCTAGGCGCTCAAAATTCTGCCTGTGAAACACTTGATGCAAATCTGGTAAATGCCGTAGCATCTGATTTGGATGTTGCGGCGCTTACTGTGAATGATGAAGCATCCGAATTAGATGTCGCGACATTTGATCTCTGCCAATTGCAAAATCTTCTTTCAGCATTTTGAATGCCTAGGTGATCGAGTTGAATGCTTAGGCGCTTGGAATTGAATGCCTAGGTGCTCAATTTGAATGCCCATGCGCTTGGAATTGAATGCCTAGGCACTTGATTTGAATGCCTAGGCACTCGCATGCTGGTAGCTTGTACTCCTTTTTGCTTCTTGCTTTATCTTCTATGATTCATTGCATTCTCTCTTTCTCTCATTAATTCTCCCTTGTTTTCTCTATTCTTCTTGCTCTCAAATGCTTGCAAACAAAAATAAACAAAAGCATTATAAATTACTAAAAATAACTCAAAGATCTATTAAAATTAAGCCCAAAAGATATGGTATAAGTGAATAAAATTCACTTATCACTTACAATTTAGTTTTACTATTTTTTCTGAAATCAGATATATTAAACTTGAAATAAAGACATTGATGGATATCATAAATCCATCATTTGTTTTCATATTATATATCCAAAATTGGAGTTGTAAATAATTATTATTATAGGCTATTTAAGTAAAAAAATGACTAAAAAATATTTTATTTGTAAAAAATAAACAAAACTTTTTTAGAATAAATTAAGCTTGTAAAAATTCTCAAAAAACTTTTTAAAAATGAAAACTCGATACCCAATCTTTAGACTTAAATTAATGTTATAGATAATTATATTACATATTATTAAATTAAAAAATAACTAAAAATATTTATTTAAAAAAAATTTACAAAAATATAAATATTATACACTTTCTAAACATCTAAAAATAAAGAAATTATACCATATATTTTTTTCAATCAATATATAAACCAAAAAAATAAACCTAAAAACTTCTTTACGTTAAACAAATGCAATTTTGGCCTTTTAAAATGAAAAACAAAATGAGTTTTACCTCTCACAACTGCCAATCGAATACCCTGCTAAGGGTTTCGAAGCTTTAGCTATTGGAAAATCAAATTAAAGCAGAGTTTTAGACTTTAGAGAAGAAGAACATGAACTATTGAGTGTAGATCTTCCCTTTCTAACAAAAACGTTGTTCGAATCAATTGTAAGTCACTTCAAAAATGAGTTTTAAAGTTCAAGGGAAGATTTTAAAACCCAAAAAATAGTGTGAAGGGAGATCTTAGCTATTTAAAAAAAAACACCATACTATTGATGTATCTTCTCAAATCAAAAGCTCAAAACCTCATTTTCTTGCTCAAATCTTGTAATTAAAACGTTGAAAATGGGTTAACAACACTTAGAGATGGGTTTCAAGAAGTTAAGGAGTCAATACCAAGGGAACCTCTCCACCTTCTTCTCTTCTATCATAGCTAACGAGATTTTCCCCAAAATCTTGATATTTTGGAAAAAATCTCAATATTTTCTACATTTTCTCAATATTATCTCTAGATTTTAGAGATAATATCTATAATTTTGAGATAATTTCAAAATTATCTCCTAACCTATGAGATTTTGGGTTCTCCAAGGTGAGAACATCTCATTTGGGGGGCTGCAACGATATTTTCGATGATAATTTCACTGAAAACATCGATTTTGCAAACTCTGGATTTGACCACAATAGACAATGTAACAAACCCTAGCGGCAACCACCTACAATTTTAATTCAACAAGAGCAAGTTCCATGGGTTCCAACATCATGCAATCATCGAAACTAGGTAAAGAGGTCACAAGTTTGTCAAATCGAAGAGAGATGACCTTAATAAATTGTTTTAACAATCAAATTTGAAGGAAGGAGTTATCAATAGAGGGTTTTAGAATGCCAAAGCTAAAGCAATGGCTATCATGATACCAAATTGGAGGAAATGACACATGCTTAAGGTCATGTGTGGGTCAATAGTTGGTGATTATGACATAAGATGCAATGATAAAGGATTTCAACCATGGTTCTGAATATCATTATTGGATATTGTATTGATTACCTAAAAAACAAATAAGATACATGTGTCCCATATTAGCATTGGAGTTGCATCATCCCATATTGAACTAAATTCTTCAAGGTCTAAAAACATATTAAATAAAAAGAAAAAATTCAAACATACAAGAAGGGAAATGATTCAATACACCTAGGTGTGTGGAGTTTATTTTAGGCCTAAAATGATATTTTGATTAGATCTAAGTCTACCATTAGAAGAATTAATACAAATTTAATTATGATATAAAAAAAATCTTGATTGAAGACTTATGCCGAAAAATCCAAATCATTTAGAGTGAATATGTAACCATTAAAATAATTTAACAACTAAAGGGACACACAAGTAATTTAACATTCACACCTTTCAAAATCTTCTTTTCATCTTGATGAATAATTTTACAAAATTTTAGAATATTCTAATACTTAAAAATTGATCTAATTGATTTTAATATTTTACACATAATTTTAGACCTTTTCAACTAATGTGGACCATACAAATTTTTGTTTGAAATAATTTCAAGTATTCTAGCTAAATTGATGATAGAAAATATGATGGACGGATTGGATCTCATTGAATCCATAAGCGGGGCCCCAAATGAAATGGGTGTACAAGTGACCTCTATAGTGTTTTGAATCATTTCCTTTTCAAGAATTTACAGTATTTTTGTATTTTGCAAATATAAATAATAGTATATCGGTTCACTCTAACTAAGTCAAATGCCTATAACTCTATTGATTTGGCTTGTGTCAATTATAATGTCTGCATCAATTTTTTTTAATGTAAATAAATAATATATGCTTTAAACTTTTTTACATGTTACCATAATTATGCATTCACTAATAAATAACTATAATCTTTAATGTGTGAAGTGTTAATTCAATGTTATTATCCCCCACTTAATCCACTTTCACAAAAATTTACACTTGATCTTTTATTTATTTTCCCAATTATAGTATCATATTGTCTTAAATCTTCATTGTATGTATATTTTGAAGCAAATAAAATATTAAAAATGTTTTTTTTGAGATCTTTACAAAGTCTGAATACAATAGTCGATCTCAAAAAAAAAACATCAAATATATAGTTAAAACCACATTGAAATCCTACACTACGTTTGAAAAATGGCTTTCCTTAACTCAAACTTTAAAGAAAAATAGTATTCTTTTAATGTAGGTCAATAATTTAACTTTTCCTAAAACTCAAATGAATATTTGAAATCACCTTAAATAAAAATAAAAAAAACTTTTTGATCGTCTAAGCTACTTAAATAAAGTCAAAAATGTATTGTAAAGGGATTGAGTGGTGATTGAAGTAGGAAAAATGTCATTTTTTTCCTCAACTAATAGTCATTTATTGCAAAAAGGAACTAATATGGGGACTATAGACATGAACCAATACATCTTATACAGGGTAGTATTAGTAGGAACGGCCCGGATTTTTCTAACTAGGCTAGCATCAACTTATCTTGATACTCTTGTATCTTGTATAAACTCATATCAATACCTATATGATACGACCATGTCGGTTGTATTGTGTCGAGTATTTAAAGCCATGATTCCATCTCTTATGAAAGCTGATCTAAAAAGGGCACTACTACTTCCTTAATAGCGATGATGGTTTGAAGGGCCCTCAAATGCATCTCGTGTAGACGGAGTATGCAGGCAAATGTTGGCGACGATTTAATACTACTCTTTTTGTGCAACCTAAACTGCGTAAGTTGAAGTTCAATGCATTTGCTATCCACATATGCAAACAATGTGCAAATAGCATAAGATAAGTCGAAATAACTTTTGTCCCTGATTAATACCAAGCTTTGGCTTTGATACCAAATTGATATAGCACAAGAGAAATTTTGATAAAATTAATAGGGAAAGAAGGAAAGAAAGGACAAGTGAAAAACATAATAAGTGCGAAGATTTAGATAACTAGAGAAAGATGGCGCAAACTTACAAATTTCAATTCATTAGTCAATTCTAAAAACTCTTATACATACTACCGATTTATAGAAAATCCCTACACAAAATAAAAGCCTAATTTACATGGTTATGAATAAAAATCATAAATAAAACAAATAAAATACTAATTTAAACTATCCATGAAGTTGATTTATTTTTTAATCACTTGATGCATGCACCAAATCCAAAATAAAGTAATCAAATACCTAAAACCAAAAAATAAAATATCTCTAAAAGGATGTAAAATAAATAAGCAAAATAAATAAACCCAAACTCATATAATCAACATAATTGTATTCCCCATCACCAATAGGAAGATCTTTTTCCCTTGATGTAACATTTTAAATTGAAAATTTCCCCCTTTTGAACCTTTTGCTTTCTTGGTTGTAATGCATTTCCCTTTCCATTTCTTCATTTGTGTTCATACTGAATCCAAACAACTAATTTATATGGCATGAAAAAGCTTTGATAAAATTAAAAGAGGAAGATTTTGGAGAAAAACAGACATAGACCCACCCAATAAGGAAGAAGGTAAGAAAAAATGTGAGAAAATAGACAAATTTAAGGTAAAGAATGAAAGATAAGAGACAAAAGAAAAATAAATAATCAATTCATCAACGAGTCTCCGAAAACCTTAATATGTGCTACCCTATATATAAAAAAAATGTAAGCAACATAAAACCTCAATTTAAGTGTGTATGAATGAAAATCTTAAATAAAATAAATAAAATACTAATCTAAACCATCTATCAAGCTTATCTATATTTTAATCACATGAAAAAAATAAACAAACGCTAAATGTAATGCATTAATTTATTGCTTTCTCCATCATTACTTCTTCCTTCATATGCATCCAATTTCATGGATGTGGTCTACCATCCACAAGAAAGTTGGTTATGCTGAGACAAAATCCTCTAAACTATTTGCAAATTACCATATTAAAGGCATGTTTAACCCTGTATTTTAGAGCCTAAAAGTGCTTTAGTCCCATTTGTTGGGTGTTTAGCAAAAAAACTACAAAGTACTTTGTGGGACTATAAAAACTATATTAATGTGTTCTAGAATAAAAGCTATATTGTTGTGTCCCGCAAAAATTGGTTGACAAAAGCACAAATTAATACTTCTTTCAAAATGCACTAATATGGCTTTTGTAGCCCCCAATAATGCTTCCTACTTTTTGGTCAAAAACTTAGCAAATAACACCAAAGCACTTTTAGGATCTAGAAATACAAGGTCAAACAGGCCCTAATTCTCAAACACTCCTAAGCAGTCCCATCTTGCATCACACGAGTGCATCAATTGCCAAACAATCCCATATACTATAGTTGTTGAATGAACCTTTATGCTATATAATCTCCCTCAAGGCTCCGTTTGGTAATAAGCAGAGTGGAATTTTTATCCATTTTCATTCCTTTTTCTGCACCTTTTGTTATTATTTAACATCTTAACTACTTAATAATCTTACTTTTTTCATTATTATCTATATTTTTAATCATTATTTTTTATCTTTTCACACAAAAGTCTACTTATTTTGTCTTTATTCACTTTATTTCTAATCATTATCCCCTATCACATCACCTTAGTTCCTCTCCTTTCTCTAGCTTTTCTATATATTTTTCTCAATCCAAATGGATCTTGAAACCAATTTTGTAGTGCAAAGAGAAGTTGAGAGCAAAAGGGTAAACCTAGTTTGCTAACACAAGGGAAGAATTACATTCTTTACTAGGGAAAGGAAAACTTTAAACCAGCTATTTTTTCTAAAGAAGGTCCTAAATTAGCCTTTATGAATGTCTTTGGATTACAATTTTCAAATGGAAGCCTATCTTATCACCAATTCCACCTTTCAAAAAAAGATTGCAATTTGTCTTCCAATTGATCTCTCTTCTCACCAATTTTTCCTTTCAAAGATAGATTGCGGTTTCGAAAGGAAGCATCTCTTCCCACCAAACTTTCAAAAATGGATTGTTGAAGCCTCTCTTCTAACCAATTTTAATTTCAAAAATGTCACATCAAGAACCCTATTCCCATCCTTGACGTTTCCAACAGATGTCTCATCCATTGCTGAAGGGGAAAAAAAGTTGCAGTACCTCCTCTTTAAAATTGACAGAAGAGAAATGTGATACTCTAAGCAATCCAATTCCATTGTTTTTCAAAGTCTTCTCTCAATCTTAATGACCCGAAAAAGAGTATATCAACCCAAAAAGGAGTACATCAGTCCAAGGTCCAAACCTTGGCAACATTATATTTTCCTTTCAGAACAAAATTAATTAAACAGTTAGAAAGAAATAAATAAAAGGAAAAGAAAAGGAGGTAAAAGTTTTAAAGGCACAAAAGAAGCACAGGTCACTCCAAAGATGCATCTTCATATCACGCGGTCAACTTAATTGATTAGTAAACATGCTCGCCAATATCACATCCTCTAAAATAACCAATGCAACATAAATGTTTCTCAGGAATCTCTTCTAACCTTTGATTTTAATTGAAAGCTTGACTGCTATTATTGTCATCACAACCACATATGACTTCATTTGTAAAGATTTAAGCCTCTTAACTTTCTAGTTATTTCACCAAAAATCCAATTTAGTATTTGCCTCAATCCTAGCCTCAAAATCCAAAATGAATAACTCCATTAGGGTGTATAAATAGGCCTTATCCTTAAGGCTAGCACATAATTGACACCATAATAATTTTGTAATGGAGCTATTGCAAATTCATTAGTCTCACAAGAAATCATTTCCATGGTTTCTTAAGCATTCTTCTCCAAACAATAGGTTTTTTTCTGTTTACCCATTTTCTATAGATAGGATTGCATTGTACTAGACTTTCATAATATGCTGGTGATTCGAGGGAAAAGTACTTTTTTATTTCCTCACCTCTTCTTTTCAATTTCTGTCTAATTTTCTCCTGTTTTTTCCCTTCTAATCCCCTTCAAAGATCCCTACTCTCTCTTCTAAATTCTTCCCCTTGCCATTCTACAAGAGCCAGATTGTCCTATAAATAAAAGAGCCAGGTTTTACAAGTAAAGAACGTACCCCATGCCACAGTACACCCCTCACTTGTAGCGCTTGCCTGCACCACCAAAATAAAATAATAATAATAATAATAATAATAATAATTATTATTATTATTATTATTAATATTATAGTAATAATTAAAAAAAGGATTAAGAACTCGGAAAAAAAGGGATCAAAATCAGAGACCCCAAAAGTAAGCTCACAACGATCCATGCTGTGGTTCCAGCAAATAGCGCAGTTGTCAACAACGATATCTACAGTCCATCAAAACACCAGGAAAACAACCAAAAGAAAATATTAGAGGAGAGACGATGAGAGAGGGATGACGGAGTGGCAACAAGGTACAAAGGAGCAAACCCCCATGCCCAAAGAGCAACGGCGTTCCACTTCTTGATCTCGAAGTGCCTAGGCTTCTTGGAGGAGGAGGATGGGCCTCCAACGCTCTAACCCTCTCCCTGCTAGCGCCATTTTCACGTCGGGTTCCAGTTTCCACGGCCGCCATTGAAGCGATGTAGAAGACAGGCTGGGCTTTCTGTTGTCGATCTTAGAACTGTGGTTGTCTTTCGAAAACATACGAGTAAAATGTAAATTATGTTTAAAACATTCTGAACCATTAGATTAAATTTTAAAAAAATTTATCTGGATCGCATACAATTCTTATTCAACATCTTAATTGGATTGTAGTTTGCATACGATCTTATCTAGCTTATTTAACCTTCAACTGAAGTGACCTTATTTTGATCCGGTCCATTGACCGTCCAATTCCATTACCAATGTATTAAAGTTTAATATCTTTTACGCAGCAAAATGAACAAATTGAGGAACATAATCAAATTATGTGTTATGTCTAGCGAATAAAGTTGAAAAAGACTAAGCTGAAAAAAATTATTAAAAATGTAAATAAAGATAAAAGGAATAATTATTGTGTTAGATAAATTTTAAATTAAAATTCAAGAAATAGATTTTTTTTAAAATCCTTTTGAACAAGATCAACTAATCATCCAATTTTGTAATTCCAACCCCTTTTAATTCACGTACATGAAATGCAAGATGGAAGTAATTTACTTTTTTACTGTTATACTTTTTTACTGTTATTTATATTTTAATATTTTGTAATCTTTCATTAAGAATTTTTAATCAATTTCTCAAGTCATTTTCTCGTTTTGTTTTGTACTTTTTTTTTTCTGTTCTTCCTTCTTCTTCTTCTTCTTCTTTTTTTTTTTTCTAATTCCTGTTTGGCTGCCAATATTAAAATAAGCATACTTTTATATCCCGTTCTAGGATTTAATTTTCCATAGCTGCATTTTACTATTATACGTTTTAACCGGCCCATCCAACAAAATTGACTGAATCCGCTTCTCCATCTGCCACCAGCATTCAAGCCCGCGTCTGCTGAAGGACCCTTCTTCCGCATTCGCTGTCACAAGCTGCTCCTTCCAGCGCCCTCGCTGTCTCATTTTGATTACCATGGTAGTATTTTAATTCCTCTTATCTCTTTCCCAATTCGTCTCAAAACTCATATGCGGAATTCCCCTAATTTTTGTTTCGAATTTTCAGATCCGCTTCATTTTGCTCCAGAACAGGCAAGGTAAGACCCGCCTTGCCAAGTACTACGTTCCCCTCGAAGAATCCGAGAAGCACAAGGTCGAATACGAGGTCAGATCAATCTCTCTCTCTCTGTCTCTCTCTCTCTCTCTCTCTCTCTCTCTCTCTTTCTCTCTCTCTCTCACCACACTCACACAAATAAATCTCTCTTTAATCATTTCAATTCCAATTTCGCCTCTTTTCCTTTCGTAGCGGAAGGCGTCCCATGCTTGATTATTGAGGTTTTTCCCTCCTGCAGGTCCATCGTCTAGTTGTGAATAGGGATCCCAAGTTCACCAATTTTGTTGAGGTGTGTAATCATCTCCTTTTTTGTTCTTTTATTTCAGAAATATGTCGTCAACGATTTATTATTTGTTTTTTAATGCGTAACATTCAATTTTTGACGATAGGTAAAATACTTGTTTTAAAATTATAATGGTATTTCTCACTGGCCGTAGGTGCTTTTGGCTTAAACAAAATATTACAATCATTCGATGTCACCAACAAGGAATACTATGGTTCTAAAATATTCTATCTGGCAAGAAACTTGTTTGCAAATATAATGATAATTTTGCACGAGGATAAATGACAACGCTATAAATATTGATTGGATCGGAAATTTTATATCATTTTTAAATTGTTTCAATCCAAGATGCCTTTATCTCTTATTCTTTCCCTTCATTTTCCTTGCTTATCTCATGCATAAATATGATTCATCGCCTTACTAGTTTGCTATGCAACTAAATTGTTTAATCATAAATCGAAAGATATCAAAATACTTAAAACTGTTACACAGGGAAATTATGATTTAGAACTTTGTGCATTAATTTTGCATCCCAACAACCAAATGCACTTCCAAGCATTGGCCCCTTCTTTAAGCCATGAAAACATGGTAATCCTTCAAATTGATCTCCTTTATATGTTATCATCCAATGTTGTGTTCCTCAACATTGGCAATTAATGGTTGTGGGAAAGTGAAATTGAAGTGGACAAAAGTAAGTGAAAAACTCTTCATTGAATTACTTCTTTTTTCCTTGATGAAATAATGAGATTTTATTGAAAAGGAAATTGGAGTATGCAGAATGCAGCTTTAGTAACAATAGAAATATAAATAAGGAGTTAGATACGCTTGTTAGCCAAGTAATACTTTGTAACACCCTGGTTATTGGTGAGCATAGCTTGGTACACACCTCAAATGTGACACCTATTTAAGGGTACACTGCCATCCTCGGTGCAAGTCAAAAGTTGATAGGTTGAGAAAAGTAGACTTAGGTGATTTAGTCACATGCCATGGAGACTAAGAACTACACCAGTTAAGAAAAATGAGTTTGTCCAAGTAGGTTATAAGAGAGCAAAAGGTCAAAAAGATCATTGTTATATGTGATTACAAAAGAAATGAAAATTCTTAGACTTATTGAGTACCTAGTCAAAGATAAATAGGAATGATGCTACCAAGATTTATCTAGTTAAATCCACTTAGGCGGAAAACAACATATGATGATAATGATGATTATTAAAGGGGTAACTACAAAGCTTGCAGAACCAATACAAGGGATGTCCCAGGAGTAAAAATGCCCAAATGAACATTGGAAAAGTCTTCTTTGATAACAGAAAGAGGAGAAGAGAATAGGCTGACTAGAAAGTATAGTGCCTCAAAATATCATGAGACAGCAGCTCAGCCCAGGGAAAGTCTTGTATCTAAGGTAAAATTCAACACTGCCAAGAGACAGCTCACCTATAGACATATCTTTTCACATAAAATACGAGGTAAAGGGGCTAAATGTTTTGCACACCTTTTTTCACCTTGACAAGCAGACTCTTGATGAAAAGTTCGTAGTCATTTGTCACTAATGAAATATTTTGTTGCCACTTTTGAAGCAAACACAGGAAAACCAAACATATCTTATAACAAGGTGCAGTCCAGCTGAGATAGGAGTTTCTGAAGCTAGAAATTTTCAGAGGAAGAAGGAGACACATATTTGAATTGTAAATGAAGATCTGAAATGTAGGGTAAAAAAATTAGAATAAAAGCAATTGACTTGTGATATTCATTAATTGGAGTCTTCAGAGCCCATTCATTTTGAAATCCTTGTTGCCTTTCTAGGCTGCAACGAGCAGGAAGTTGCTGTTCATGCTGATTTTTGTCTCTGTGTAGAAAAAAATGGGAAGCAAGGATGCCAATTATCTGTACCTAGGAAAGATTTTTGTTTGTGATCTTTTATGCAGTTTTTTATGGGAGTTGGAGCAATTACTTTTACAGCTTTGTTAGCAATGATCTAATATGTAGTTTCGCATTATGATATTTGAATAATACCTTTTGGAAAATTTTAATATTGAAAACTGGAGTGGGAAACATCTTATGATGATAATGACAATGATGAAAACTTTTCCCTTGCAGTTTCGAACACACAAGATTATCTACAGGCGGTATGCTGGATTGTTTTTCTCAATGTGTGTTGACATTACAGACAATGAATTGGCTTACCTTGAATGCATCCATCTATTTGTTGAGATACTGGACCATTTCTTCAGCAATGTGTGCGAGCTAGATTTGGTATTTAATTTCCACAAGGTTTGTTCCTTACAATCTTGATCTTTTACTTTGTGTTGCACATGTCAGAAAATCCAACATACTAGCTATCCATCATGGTATTAATATTATTATTATTATTATTATTATAAAAAAATCAACCATGTCTTTATCATTTGAGGAAATGATTCTGATGATAATGATGATCTTGGATCAACTTATTGACTGTATCTCTATTATGTTTCTTGATTAATTTTAGGCACAAATGTTGGACATAAGTAATTTCCGAGTTCATGGATGTTATGCTTCAACATTTCTTATAAATTGCATATATTTTTAATGGGACACAATCACATCTTTTTTTTTTCTGATGGCACTTATTATGCTGCATTTTTGCATTCTTTGTTGCACCCTCCTTGAATCTTGGCATGGTTCTCTGATATGAATAATGATTTGCCATATTGATTTAATGAATTTCATAATAGTACAATAAAGGTGGTTTCTTGAATTTCTCACATATTTGTAGTTACCCAGATCCCCATTTACCCTCCCACCCTCCAATTGTTGAGTTAGAGTTTAATACTAATTGTTGGTCCCAAAACAGGAGTATGGCAAAGCACGAAACCAAGTAAGATTGGAAAATTAAATGCATGCACAAGTACAGAAAATGAATAGTAGTGAAAGTGCACAGGCACACAAAGTAAGAAATACACAAGGATTATAGTGGTTTAAGCCCCCTTGGCACGTACTCCACTCTCCAAGGTATTTCCAACCTTGGGTTCCACTAATCACATATAGAATCACACCTCTTTTGGTTTTTCAAGATTACCGAAAACTCATACACCACACCTAGTTTTCCCACGAGTTTACTAGGAACTCTACACCGCCAAGTTTTACGATGCTTATTAAGAACTTTACGCTGCCTTTTTTACCCGAGCAAAACTTTACGTTGCCTTTTTTTACCGAGCATATCAAAAACTCTACACCACCTTGCTTTACCGAGCTTATCAGAAACTCTTTATACCATTCTATTGCAAGGATCCCTTTCCTTGTAGCAGGAAATTCGAATATCCAAATATGAAAATGTACAATGTAATGTCTCTTACTAAGCAGAGATGTACACAGATTAAGCTCAAATATAAAGAGTAAACAATAAATTTAGTACCTCGAACTCCTCTTGAGATGGATTTAATGTAGCTTTAAACTTATTGAACATTGGAGCGCCTCAGAGTGAATACACTTGGAGACTTGACTAAGTTTCTTATGAATCTTTGTATTTAACTCTTAAAACACTCAAGAATCTTTTTCTTCTTCAATTGAACTTCTATTTATAAGTTTTCAGAGGGGATTTTGAATGTTTGGAAAAGGACCATTGAAAATTAGTCGTTAGAACACCATTTAAATCTTCAGCAGTTACGGCTACAGACCTCTATAGGCGTAACCTTTCCTCTGTCAAAAAAAAAAAAAATTGTAGATGGTCGCGACCAGGAAGAACTCTGTTGATTTCCTCTGTCCATGCCTTTATGGAATATGGTCGTTATAGAGATCTCTACAAACCTCTATAGATGCTCAATAGACCTCTTGTGGATATAATGACTTGAAACACCCTACTAATCAACGAGTGTGACAAACCGCTGTTGCTTTAGGTTGTCCTCTATAGCTCTCCTTTATTGGTCTAAAGCTTGCTAATGTTGTTCCAGTGGCCCCAACATAACTCTATAGCCCTACTCATTTCCTCTATAAGTCTCCTTTGTCATTTAAAATCTTAACATAACTTCATTAGCTTAAATTGAAATCATTTAAAAATTGTTATTATGAAAATTATACACCTAAATTTAACTCTAATACTTCACAATAGTACAAGACATATACAAACCTTTTGAAAATCAAGTTTAATGTGAAGTGAGTTGCAAGAGGGCTTTGAATTATAAATAATTTAATTCTAAGAATTATATGATTTACAACTTAAGATTGTATTGGTTAGTCGATACATAAAAAATTTAAAATGGAAAATGGTTATAATTACACTAGTTGGCCAATAATGCATGCACAACCTAATAATAAGTTCACCGATTTTCTAGTTCATAAGTTCTATACTAAAACCTCATGTTGCAAATACCAATTACAAACAATCAACAAGGCAATATGCTAACCAATCAACAACTAACATGCTAAATATATTGAATATAGCACAATAGGAGGTCATTAAAAAAAATTCTAATTAACATTTTTCAATCAAAATGTAGTTGAGATTCTAAGAACAAAGATACAAAATCTAATTTTCAATCATCGCTATCATCAAAGTTTTCACCATAATGTGTGACTTTCTCTTTATTTTGTTGTTGAATTTCTTCACGCCCATCCTCTTATTTAACATCTTAGAATTCATTAACCTACACTTACTCTTTTTTCTAATTCTTTTCATTTGATACCCTTTATTAGGAGCTTGTTGGGCCCCTAAAGATTGTTTGAGTAACATGTGTTGAAAGACAGCACGCATACACTCTTTCATTTTATTCCTTTGGTGGACACTTGTTGCACTTTTATATCTTCCTCCAGCATGTTACGATTGATAGTTAATCATGAATTGTAACTCGGAGAGACTGGATTCTCTTGCTTGAGATCTACTCATCATAATAAGCTTATAATGACATAGGATCTAAATTCACCGTCTCCTTTCTCATGTCTCCCTCACTCCCAATTGGAAATTGTATTTCACAAGAATGAATGCTTAAAGTGCCTTCAGTCTATTATGTCTTTTTTATGATTTCAAAGTGAGGTAAAAGGATACAATTGCAATCCCATTAATGGCATTCTTCTCATTATCTTAGCTTTAATGAACTATACTTTATTTGTGATTATTTTCATGACTTTTCATCGACTGACAAATATATTATTCTTGTGCTGGGGAATATGTAGTGTTTGTTCGATGCAGTTACCATGGTGCTTACATGGTGTTTTTTCAAACATTTCCAGGTATATTTAATACTTGATGAATTCATTCTTGCTGGTGAGCTGCAAGAAACAAGCAAAAAGGTAAGCCTTTTCTTCATGTATTTAATTTGTATTGGCACATTGGAAAAATCTCTTGTTTGTGCTGATTGTTGATTAGTGATGCATGTCAGGCAATTGAATGTTGATGGTTCTACATATGGGTAGTGACTAATGTAGCATTTCAACAACTTTACACTGTGACTTTTTTCTTTAAGCACTAGCTTGAATAACATGAAGTGACAATGAAAAGAAAAATATTATTTAGCAACGCTTGTTGACCATGTGTTCTTATAGATAGCAGTTGAAATCACCTCCTCACTATTGCCTTGTAAACTTTTCTTTGGGATTCTTAGAAAATCTTCATTAGCTAATTATGATTAATTACGTTTTTCTAGTGGGCTTTGGTAAACTCCTATAGTGATGATGCAAGGAAAGATTGAAAAGGTGAATCTTACCATTCGTGAAATGATCCTGCCATGCAAATTATTAGAGGATCAACATGAGAATGCCATTCCGAAACCTAGTATAATTCACACATAAGCTTCTAGTTACTCTAAAGTAATGTTTAGAAAACCGGACCGGAGGTTAAACCATTGATTGCTCAGTTCTAGTTCAATTGGTGGAGCGAACTGGTTTGAACCAATGACGTCAACATGATATAATTATGATGCAATAATTATTTTACTTATTTAATTTTTTTAAAAATAAAAATATATTTAAATTTTTAAAAATATATATTACCTAAAATGCATAATAAACAATCTAAGATAAATAAAAACCCATCACATATGTCTCAAATTAATCAAAATAGCATAATTAAAATCTAGTAACAAGAAATTACTAACCTTAATGGATTTAAAACCTTGGCTTGATTCAACACTTCAAAGTCCAATCTTTCCTCCTCCTTTATGCTCATTGAAATTCTGAAATAAAAATATATCTAAAAAACAAAAAAAATAAATGTATTACTAATCTCATCATTCATCTGAAATGAAATATGAATGCATTGATAAGAGTTTAAAAAGATTCCAAAGATAACCATGAAGGTCAATCCATCAAACATTACATATGTCTAAAATTACACCAAACCATACTAGTTTCAATTCATCAAATCATCACAACAAACTTCTTTCATAAAGTTTACATCTCAATTATTAGTCAATCAAATACAAAACAACAGACAGAGAAATTAATATAACTTTCTTCAAAGGTCTTCAGCTCCAACAATTTCATCTTCTTGAATAATCAGGTTCCCTAACAATGGAAAAGCAATATCAAATTATTAAACACCATCTCTTATCATCTACTTGTAAAATTGATTATAAAGTTACTAAAATAGCAAATCAATACCAAAATCTTCGTCTTCTCTTGTAATGGTGGAAGAACTTTCTGGTAAGTCTTCTTTAAGCCACTCTTCAATATGTGCATTAACAAGTACAAGTTCTTCTTCTTCAACCATCCAATCAAAAATCATATCAATATCCTCCAAACAAATTGGATCAATTACTTGTTTCCTCTTCTTGTTCCTATTAAAGCAAACAGTAGTATTGTGTACTTTAATTAAAAGTGTTGCATGCAATTATAAATAACTTGTAAATAATATAGAACATCAATCTTACCTATTCATCAAACGCAAGTTATAATGAACATATACAAGAACACTTAATCTTTGATGCTCTAATATATTTCTTTTCTTGGTATGTATACGTTCAAACACAGTCCAATTGCGCTCATATGCCGAAGAACTACATGTTTGACTAAAAATCTTAATGGTCATTTTTCTCAAAGTTAGAGTAGAGGTCCCATATAATTGCCACCACTCAACTGCAAAAAAGATTCAAGTATAAATGCACTTGCCACATTAAACACATTTCTAAAACAGAAAACATCATCTTTTCAATAAATTTACCTGTATCCATATTATAGCATGCTTAAATAGCTGTCGACCTTCCAAAATCATCTGAAGCATTAGAATAGCACATCATCTCCCTATGTATCTTGCATCCTAAGTCAACATCACCATGTGCCAACCTCTCTAAGCAATCAAAAACTTTTGAACATATGCTCACATTTGTCTCTTCACTCATATGATAATAGAACATTGGTTTAAACCAAAAGCTCGCTAAATGAAGGGGACGCCTAAGCATATTTTCTCACCGAGCATCAATGATATCAAGAAATGGTTAAGCCATTGAGCATGCATCTTAAATTTCAAAGGGCTCTTCTTAACAGCAAGCTTTGCTCTACACATACCTTCAAAGATGTATCCCATTGTAAGCCGTTCATCACTATCCACCATCCAAAAATACGAACAAGTGGCTCAAATGTTGTCACAATTATGTAACATTTATCCCAAAAATCATTATTTAGTATTAAATTAGTTACATCTTTTGCTTTTGCATTGTTCCTCCATTTATTTCCAAGCTCAATCCATTCGCTACTCACCACTATAACCCTTAATTGATCTTTACAATTCAAAAGGCTCTAAAGAGTAAGGAAATGTGTTGCAAATCTTGTGATGGCAAGAAGAATGTTTTTTTTCCCTTTATAAACTTCCTTATTAATGATAAAGCAGTTGTATGATGATAGATAAAAGTACTAATAGACTATGTTTTTTCAGTAAGTACTTTTATCTATTTTCAAGCATCAAATCAATACAGTGAGTTGCACATGGTGTCAAAACTATAAATTGATACTTCTCACACAATTTTGACCTGCAAGCTTATAATTAGTTGCATTGTCTGTAATAATCTTGACAGCATTGCTTGGCCCAACCTCATCAATAACTTCCATAAATAACCTAGCAAGCAAGTCCCCAGTTTTGACATATTCAGAAGCATCAACTGATTTCAAAAATACAGATTGTTGAGCAGAATATACTAAAAAATTAATCAATGTCCTTCCTCTTTGAGCTGTCCAACCATCTGCCATGATGGTACATCCAAAACCCTTCCAATTCTCCTTCATTAATTCAACAACACCTTTAAGTCCAACATTTTTTTTTTAATATTTTCTTACTCAGTTTATAACATGAAGGTGCTGGAAAATCCACTCCAATTGGCAACATAGCATTCAACATGGATTTGAAATATGGAGAATTAATTGCATTGAATGGTATGCAAGCATCAGAAAATCATTACTTATTTCCAAATATGCTCGTTCAATTGCATCTTTTCCTGTCATAGCTCATCTAATTGATGGTTGAACTCCTCCAGATGCTACTTTCACTTTTTTAAATGGAGCAAATAAATCTTTTCTATTGGATTTTGGCTCTTTAGATACCATTTCAACATCTTCATCTATAGAATCCAATGATGGAAAGGGACTTCTTTCAGGGATTGACTGTTTTTCCCCCCTTTTTCATGTGCAATGTTCTCTAAATCTGTTTTGATATCCAATTGAACATGGGGAGGCACCTTCTTACACGGTGCAATATCTCCTTGAATATTAGCCAAATGCTTTTTCATTCTATGTATCCCTCCCCCACTAAATACTTTCTCATAATAACAGCATTTATACTTACTTTTTGCAATCTCCATAACATGGTTTCATATTATATCTGTTCTTGCCCTAAATGCACTAGTAGGTGTTGAACTAGTGCTTGTAGTTGTAGCAGGGTTGGAATTGGATTGAGAGATAGACATGATCTAACACAGCAATTAGCAAGCAAAGACATTAACGCATTAACACAACAATATACAAAAACACATTAACACCACAGCAATCAGCAAGCAAACAAATATATGAACAAAAAATTTAAAATACAAAACTGCACAGCAAGTTAGCAACTTTGGTTGGTGGGGAGGGAGGGCACGCTAATGTCAAATCTTTGAAAGGGAGAATGTGGAATATGCGGAAACAACATCTATGAACAAACATAGCTTTTAAACTCAAAGGCACGATGCCCATTGAACAAATATTAGAAATATCAGGATAGTCAAGTCAAGAAGATCATCCGTTGTGGTAATCAACGGAATAGCCCACTGGATTTTCAATAGTGGCCTTGCTTGTTATAATTGAAAAACCACAAGACTATACATAATTCAACAATAAGCAGAGGTAAAAGCTATAAGCAGAGCAATTTATCAAAATTTGTTGAAGAGACGGAGTTCAAGAAAAAGGAAAAGAAGATCAACCATAGATGCATTTTTGAGATAGATGGTTGGAGGAAGCCATGGAAAACCAAGTTGGCGTGTCAGTTTAGTGCATAAAATGACTTTCAATCTGCTAAAATTCGATCTTGAAAAGAAAAGTTGAGAAAGGATTTGGGGTGGGGAGGGTGCAGGGAGACGGGGGAGAGAGAGAGACCCTAGAGCTGAGAGGTAGTCGGCAACGGTAGAGAGGCAGGGAGAAGAAAACTGCCGGAAATAGGGAAGGAAAGGACCAGGGAGGAAGGGGGAAAATCTGATTTAGGGCTCCCCGTCCCTGTCCAGTGCATTTCGTTCAGGGCCTTTGGGCACTAAAGCGGATTTTATATTAAAGAAAGAAACCGGCGGACCGGTTGAACCGGCCGGTTCGCAAGGTCTACTAAGGGGACTGGCGACCGGCCTCATCCAGACTGGTGGCATTGCCGATTCCTGGTTTTACCGGTCGAATCGGTTGGTCTAGTCCGGTTTTCTAAACACTATTCGAAAGTCTATTTTTATATATTTCTCATACTAGGATGGCTGACTGGGTGCTCAGATGGGCCTGATTGCCAGTACATAGCATCTTCTCAGTGGGCCTCATTTATCAAACCAGAGTTTAAGCATGATGTCCTTGGTATTGCCGGAGGCTGACTGGGTGCTCAGATGGGCCTGATTTTGGGGACATAGGACATAGCATATTCTTAGTGGGCCTTACATATTTATCAAACTAGATTTTGCACATGACGTCCTTGGTATTGCTGGTACCATGATTCACCTTGTCATTATGTATTTCCGTGAATTGTTCTGAGTTCCTTATGGCAGTGAAGGTGGATTATATGTGCAAAGGCAATATTTGTTATACCCACTTTTAGTCTCTGGTTTTCTGTTATGGGAACCAGTATTCTTATACCACATATGTGCTCAGTAGGTGTTATGAGTCTAGATCTAGATCATCTCATTTCTGGATCACCTTTCGCACGAACAGTAACTCAAATTTAGAGATTGGATGTTTATTAAATTTGATATAGCACCTATTTCTGCCTTGACAAGGAAGGCTTTAGCAGTGATCTGGAAATGATTCTTTATGTTTGGTTATAAACAGCTCACTATCAAAAAAATTGACCTTTGGCAATCCATAAGGAATTATAGTTTTGTTCATTTTTGTTTATTATTTATTGTGGATGGATCAAAACATTTATCATTTATGCTTTGATGCCATTTACAAAATAAGGCACTGGCTGCACATGGAATCCTGCCTTTAGAGTTTGGACGGAAAGTTGCCAAGATTTTACCGTGTACTTGTTTAGACTTTAGAGTACAGCTAGTTTTGAATCATGAAGTTTCATGACTTGAACATAATGGGAAGTAAGTAGAATGGAATTCAGACTAGCCAAACATCTCCTTGGGATGAAAAGATGTTTACATCAAAAGTTAAAAGTCCAATGTAACCAACAATATACCCAAGAATCCAAGATCTACTAGTGCTAAATGGTTCAACACTTCAACCCTAGTTGCAATCATGATGTTGATTGCAATCATTCAATCATATTCAACGTCATTTCCTTCTTTGGTTGCCTTGGGTACCTCACTAGGTTGTATGGCTTAGAATGATAACAGAACCAGGAGTTGAAATTTGAAACCAGGATATCTTGGTGATCTACCTTAAAATTATTAGGGTATAACCCTACTAATTGGAGGGTATCAAATCAGCAATTGAATATGACTGTGATTTTAAAACATTCTGTCATTGATTGGTCAATGCCAATTTATTGGTATGAACTTTTTTGTGAGCCTTGGCTGGTCAATATTGTAATGGGACTAGACTGATTGTTAATGAACTTTGATTAATCAATCATAACCTAAAATAAGAGACATGAAGGTTCATGGTAAATCATTGAACACTATTTTCTATGATTCAAATAATTTACCTGAAGGTTCATGGTAAATCATTGAACAATGTTTTCTATGATTCAAATAATTTAGGGCAATGAATAAGATTACTTGGTTGATAGGGTGCGAAAGATGTCTACATGACAATTTCAGGGACTGGTCCTACCAGTCGGTCTGTCCACATCAATGGACTCAGGTTTATGTATATGCCATCGGCCTCTAAAGGTTCTATATGATATTATATTGCCTTTTGTTGTAGAGTTTGTCTAATAAAAGTTTTTTAAGAAAGCGACTTTGTAGGAAGCCTTTCCAAAAGGGAGCTTTTGAATAGATGTTATTTGATGAAATATTCATGTAGGTCATAGTGACTTTTGAATATCTAAGCTTTCTGAAGAAGTCTAAAAACAAATCATATTTTAGCCATCCAGAAATCTACTAGAAGATGACCTTACCAAATATTTCTAGAAGCTATAAAATTAGCTTCTTACTTGAAAAGAATTTGGCTTGAATCTGAGAAGTTATGTCCATCTTGTCTGTTTTAAAAATTAAACTTATGAATATGTTACATTAAGGAAAGCCTAACCCTTAAGCTTTCTTTTATCATGAATATTGTTTTCCTTGGCAACTTTGACAGGCAATCATAGAGAGAATGGGAGAGTTGGAAAAGCAAGAGTGAGCGCTTGCCAATGAAGAAGAGAGCCTTTGCAGACACATTTTTGTGTATGTTTGCTATGGCCCTTCCCTTTGATTTGGCCTTGCCATAGCCCTTTTCACCTGAGTTTTGAAAGACAAACATTGCATTGGTTATGGTTATTTTGTTCCTCATTAGGGAGCAAGGTTGTGATCTATGATTTCTTTATGGGCTTGAGTTGTTTGCTTGTTGATCTTCCCCCCTCTAGTGAGAAAATGTGTATTTCATACCCTGAGTTCACATGTGTAGATCTCGTGGTCTGTTGAGTAAACAAATATCTAATGTATGAGCCCTAAGGCGAACAAAATATGCACCCTTAAGACTGCTGGCATGCAGCTGTATGCCCGAGGTTATTTATTTTTAAGGTTTGGAAATTTACTGCAGAGGAAGAATGTTGGGATGCCTTGAGCGCCAAACTTAAAATTTAGTATGTAGACAAGGTTTTTCCCATGTGGAGAGGATATATCTAGAGTCATCTTGCAGAACAGAGAGCGGGATCATAATCTTTCCCCATGTCAACTAGCACTAGCAGATCAAGGAGTTTAATGAGCACCTGTGTTCAAGAACCGCTTGAATATTGGAAGAATATTAGATATTCCTCAAAGGTGCATTATCTGCTTGGAAATGGGGAGAATGTTAAGACTCATAGGTGGCAGGGATGGTCTTGCAGTCTTTTTGCTTTTCCACTGGTTTTTCACTCGCAGCTGGGTCATGTTGTCCTATCTTTCCTCCACCCTTTTTCAATCTTCAAATTAAGCCCCAAGCCCTACGGGAAGATCAACAACTTCCTGCTAGCGGAAACTGCGTCAGGGCTTTCCAAACAAGCAACAAGATAGGCTGCTGGTTTCAGGTGGGTTTTGGACGTGCGTTGGGATGGACGGATGGATGGTAATGGTGGTGTAGAAGATTAAAATGGTGGTTGGGGACGTGGATGGTGCCCATTTCACATTTTTACCCTTACAAACCCTTTTGTCTTTTCATCAGCGGACAGCTGAATGATCAATACGATCAATTAGTGCTTTCGGTGGAGAGCGTATGTGCGCTTCAGTGGTGGTAAACTAAGGGAATATCAAGTGAAAATGAAAATTAAATATAAAATAATAAGTTGCTTGGATAAAAATATCGAAATTATGATTGGAAATTATTGATACTATTAAAGAAAAGTATGTTTATTTGTTGATAGATGTGACATATGAGTAAAGGAGGCTGCTTTGTGCATGTCAAACCAGCAAAAGGTAGTAAATGGCGATTGAAATACATTCCTCTCATAAATAATAAATGAATGCAATATGCATTCATCATACCTATAATAATAGTAATTTTTCTATTTTCATCAATAACTATATTTTTTATCTATTCTTTATCTCTTTTATTTTTATTTACTTACTATTTCCTATTTTAGTGACATAGTCTATAACTCTATTTATATTTCTCATAATATTTAATTTGAACTACTCCAACGAAGCTTAAAAAATAGAAAAGAGATTGATTTAGAATATTGTGTTGACCTTTTCATTGTGACTTATGCGGATAGTCATGATAAATGCAGTAAAGAGTAAATTTGGCATAAAAATACCATAAACCATATATGTGTAATTAAAAAAAATGAAATAGCGAAAATAAATCTTATATTTTTTGTGTATATGAATACGCCATTATTATTTTTATTTTTTACATGCCACGGTATTTTAGCAAGATGTAAACCAACAATTGTACATATTACAATTTATTTAATCAATATTAAAGATTATTTTAATGGAAACCCATACAAGCCGCAATATTAAAAAACAAATGTTTCCATATTATCCTATGTATTTTTTGAGTCTTATCATCCATTTATATTCTCGATTAAGACAATTTTAAAATAATAAAAATATTTATGAAAATAAAGTTTGGATGTTCAAATCAGCCGCCCACTTCCTCCGACCTCTGTGGTAGATGAAAAGCAAAAGGGTTTGCAAGGGTCAAAAATGATAGCTGAGAAAAGCCATTTTCATACAAAATCCTCACACTGCGTATATTTGTGGAAAGCACTTCAAGAGCCAACAGAGGCCTCGAATGGGCTTTCTGGGCCTTTAAAGGTCTGTGCACGCAGACTCATCTGACTCTTATTAACATTTGCAAGCATGAAACAAGCACGCCTTGTAAATCTAGCTATGTACAGTGAACTACTAGTCTATGCTCCTCTATGCCTGTCTTGGAGTGCTTTGGTGCATATCAGAGTTCTTGTAAAGGTCTGTGTCGGTGTGGTATCTTGGCAATGCCATGGCAGCTTTCGGCGAACGAATTCGGTGCCTTTGCCTTTGGACGTAGTGTTGGTGGACGTGCTCAGTGTTCAAAGCTTTTCTTGACTTCTCCTCACTGTCTTCCTTTGTCATCGTCGCTGGTGAACGAGACCTGTGTCTTTGCCCATGAAGCTGGTTGCCATTCTCCTCGGCTGTTGGTTTTTCCACGTCATCTTCTACTGCTGCAGTTGGTGGTGGACGAAGCTTGTGTCTATACCCGTGACGACCATGACGCTTCTCGTTGATGGGGGCCTTTGCCGCATCCTCGTCTTTACGGCTCTCGGTGGCTACTGTGTAAACAAATGGCCCAGATGGTATGTCGTCCACCATGTCTAGAAGTGGCTCTAGAGTTTTGACGATGGCGCTCATGGTAGGTCTTGGTTTTGGGTGGTGGCTCAAGCACTGATAAGCTAGTGCTGCTGCCTTCTGGGCTGCCTTGGGAGAGTACTGGCCTTCGAGTCTTTGATCGATTATCCGATTGAGCTTCCGGGCATCATTTAAGCTTGGCCTGGCCCATTCTACAAGATTCTGTTCTCTGCTTGGACGGCTCTTATCCATGGACCTCCTTCCTGTTAGCAGCTCCAGGAGGACGACACCGAAACTGTAGACATCGCTCTTTGCTGTTAAATGGCCTACAAGATTATACAACAATCAACTTACATAACAACAAGATAGTAGTCATTGGAACAAACCCAAAACATAAACAGCTAAATGTTATTGTTGTATGCAGAAACCCTGCAATTTAGAAATTCCAGACTGCTTGACAGGAACTGAAATTAAGCATTTCTGGATTCAGAGCAAACCAGATTTTCTTTGCTAATTTGAGGAGCATTGATGAATAATGTGAAATGTCAGTTTATTCGGCTTTCATTTCTTACACGAGTATCATGCTTTAAACAAAAAGGCAGTCTATCAATGCAAAGTGCTTGGAACGTGCGTTGAAAAGGCATACCTGTCATCACGTACTCGGGTGCAGCGTAGCCCTGGGTGCCCATGACCCGCGTCGAGACATGGGTATGATCTCCTTCAGGACCATCCTTTGCCAGACCGAAATCAGAGAGCTTAGCTGTGTAATCCTGCAATTAATTAGATGGGTTAATCAGTAAATATTAGCTGTGTAATCCTGAAATTAGCTAGACGGAAAAATCAGTAATATTGGCTGTGTATTCCTGAAATTAGCTATGTATTAATGGGACAAAAGGGATTGATTGCTCGGACAACCTAAACTTGATCTGTAAGGCTGTGCAATCTCCACTGCACCCATTTTCATGCGACTAGTAAGCTATTTTGAGCATTTTCAGGGTTTACTTGACTTGGTTAAATGAAATTCGAGTCAACTTAGACCATCTACTTTTAGATTGACTGACCCAAAAGAAATCTTAATGAGTCTTTAAGTGATTAGAATGGCAAGCTGAAAGACTTGATAAATGCAACATGTTAACATGGAAAATTTTGGAAAGACCAAGCTTACCGAGTCTAGCAAGATGTTGGAAGCTTTAAAATCGCGGTAGATGACCGGTTTCTCTGCTTCGTGGAGGAATGCGAGGCCCTTCGCCGCTCCCACTGCTATTTTCAGGCGTACTAACCATGGCAAAGAAGCCGAAAACCCTGTAAAAGTGAGATGCATTAGTCCTTTCAGGAAAAATGTCAAAAATCACGGCCTAACTTTCCTCCTTTTGACGCCTATCGAGCAATGCCAAATGTGGGCCCACCATGAATTTTGACTGCAGCAATGCCAGTCGTGTCCAAATTCATGTCCGCCCAACATCAGAAATAAGGAATACAGCTAGTTTCTGCTTAATTTTAAGGGAAGAAAATGGATCCATCTGATATATTTTTCTTGATACTCCTTTATTTCAAGTGCTTCCATACACGTATCCACTATATGCTACAACATGAACAATTTATCCAAATGTACAATTGAAAAATACTAAGACAAACATTCCTAAATTCAAGAATATACATATATGTGGTAAATTTCTATGAAACCGGTTCCACCTTGGAACCCCGCCATTTTCACATATTATACTTATTTTATCAAATTCAAACCAGCCATCATACTTATCTCTATACCTAAATTTATGATCCCAAAAATCATCTTATTTTGGATTCATAGGAAGGCCACAGTAAATGCGAATTCATAAGGTTGTTTGAAAATATTTTTTTTTTTCATTTTAAGGATTACATAGGTTCGTACTTGAGATTATTTTCCATATCTTGACTAAATAAATAGTTACAAAATTCAATGGTTGTCATGTATTTGATACAAGTAAATATGTATGTAAATCTCCAATGGAACCAATTTCAAATACAATCTCCTCATTTTTCATTAGTCACAATGTTTCTATCAAATTTAAATCAGCAATCATATTTGTCTGCATAGCCAATTTTATATATAATTACAAAAACCATCATGACTGATTCTTAGATGGGCTACCTACTTTTGAAAATGTGATGCTCCAAGCTACCACGCGTCATGTATTCATAGACCAGAACCCGGTGTTCATCCTCGTAGCAATAGCCAATCAGCTTCACAAGATTTGGGTGCCTCAATTGCCCAAGAAAGATGACCTCAGTCTGCAAAAGCAACCAGACAGAAAACCTTAGAAACTTCAAATGAAGAAGATGATGATGAATAGTAGAAAGAAACAAAACTTGAAGAAACAGACAATTGGGTAATTAAAGGCTCACCAGCCACTCCTTATGGCCTTGGGTGCCCTCCAAGTCCAGAATCTTCACCGCCACAGGCTGAGCCTTCAAACCAGGTCTGACCTTCTCATCTACAAAGCCCTTGTGCACAGGACCGAAACCACCCTCGCCGAGGAAATTGTTAGAAGAGAAGTTTTGGGTGATCAACCGAAGCTCGCTCAAGGTGAATATGCAGAGGTTGGAGCCGATGAGCGAGTGGGAGAGGTCCTCAGGGGAGAGCGGAGACGCAGGGTTGCTCAAATCCGAGAAGGACAGCCTCTGAAAGGACGACTGCTTGGCTACCACCTGCCGCTTCTTAGGCGCGTCTGATGGATCAGCGGCAACTCTCATGCAAGAAGGAAATAGATATCTCCATCCCATCTTCTTGTGTGCCATCTTCATAATATTCGAAGGCTGATGTCGTGGATATCCCTGACAAATAATGATTAGAATCGTGCTCGCTGTTTGCGCCTATGCACGTGTTTGATCCCTGGCTAACGCAAAGAAAGCTCCCTGTTGGATGGTGCTTAGATAGAGATAGATTGGCAATTTTCCCACTCAAACGAATTGGGAGTACCCAAAATGCGTGAATATATGCATGACAGGTAGCTGAATTAAGAAGAGGAAATGATAGCAAATAACTAGCCTGGTGGTGAAGAAGAATAGAAGATGGATATGATCTTTAGAAGATATGCGGCATAAGAGTAATTTGGTGAGGAAGAATTGATGATGGGGTGGTGGAAATGCGTATCAATGGTAGAAGCTCAAATAAGGAAGCTAATTGAAAGGAATAATTTAAAGACTTGGGATCAAAAGCAGAGCAGTTGTGATGTGCTGATAAAAGGAAGGCGTGCCAGGTCTGCTAAGAGTGCCGAGTCAACAGAGGGGGAAGGTGGCAATTTGATTGGGCAGTGGAAACAGCTTCTGGATTTGAAGACTTGAAAAGGAGGGGTTGGGGCTCAAATAATTCAATCCTCACCTACCACCCGAACAATCCCTCCCTTTTTTATAGAAGGGGGGATGGATGGATGGATTGCAAGTAACTGCCCCTACCCGAAAAATCCCTGCCTTTTTTTATAGAAGAGGGGATGGATGGATGGATTGCAAGTAACTGCCCCTACCCGAACAATCCCTGCCTTTTTTTTGTTTTATAGAAGAGGGGATGGATGGATTGCATGCCCCTGCCCCGGTTCTGAAATGTCTATGAGCTCTGGAAATGTCCTAGTTGTCCCTTGACTTCCGGTACGATCAAAACCCACTCGGATGCGTGTTTACCTTCTGGGGGACTCAGCACTCGGTTACTTGGAAAAAAAGAGGCGTGTGCTAAAAATAGAATCCCTTCAGGTCATTGATTTACTTGTTACTACCAAAAATGGTTGGACCGACCGAAGAAACGGGCATCCTTTTTTTTAACTTATGGCCACTAAAATGACATACGCGGCTTCTGCTTTGGTAGACCACATGCTGTGTTTGTTAATGGAAAGAATAGATGAAAATATCTTTTTTTCCTGGGACATATCATTAACTCAATATTTTTAGTTTTTAATTATTATCTATATTTTTAATTATTATTCTAATTATTTTTATGTTATTTTCTCTATTTTCCTTAACTTTTTTTTATATTAACTTTCTTTTTTCACCTATTTTTTGCCTTTTTTGTTACATCCACATCATTTAAAAATAAAACTTCGAATAGGTAGCAAGCAATGACTAGTCTTACAGTCCTAAGCTTCCAAAGCACGCTAACTTGTAATTTGAAGCTCGCACCCATATATATTTGGATGGCTAGCCGAGTTTTGCGGTCTGGTTGGTATAGAAGATTTGTAGCAGGAACCAAGCCCACTTTGGTATATTTTTCTAGTTCTATGACCGTCGCAGAATCCACCAAATACATGGACGGATTACAAAGTCGATGCCAATTTAGGATGGCCCACTTAATTAATGGCAAGCCGTGATGGACGTCTTGGATAATGCACGCGTGCCACTGTGGCACGCCCCAACCACGCACGCGTGTGCCGCTGCGGCATCAACCTTGACTACTTTTTAGCCTCCGTCATTTTTAGCTACATCCGCACTGTAACCTATGATGTCATAGTTAAAATAATATAATATGACGTCAGAATCACAGATTTTTTTTTTTATTTATTGCTATTGTTTGTTCTTTTTACTAATGTACCAACTTCATAAATCTATGCACGTGGGTGCGGTCTTGATCTTTCATCACATGCTTTGACAAGGATTGTGCTTTTTGTGATTTATTGATGTATCTCTCACGCTGTGGTTCTCTTGGCATGCTAATGAACTTAGTTTACCTACTGAAATATCAAATTATCTTAATCTCAAAAAGAAAATCTTTGGTTGTGCAATGAAGCCATAATGTAGTTTGCTGGCTTGGTCAATATGGGATTCCAGGACTTGGTCATTGTTATGTTGACTTCTAGATTTTGGGTAAATTAGATGCCTCAAGCGATATCAATCATTTTGCTAAAGGTGTATTTTATTGAAATAAAAATTTTGATGATATAATATTATAAATAGGAAGTATTTTTGATTGAAAATATTCTTTCATTGCACAAATATCATTTTTATTTTATATTATATGAGTCTTAATATTAAATAATTTTAAATTTAGTTTTAAATTTCCATAATAATTTTACTGGTTATTTTATATTTTCTTTTCTTATTTATCTTTCTTCTGTTTGATGCACAAATATGAATTACAGATGCTGAGAGTCTTTATAGGCTTCATAGTATAATAAAGACATAATATATTATTATATATAAAATTATGATATGTTTATTATAATAAAAAAGTCATCATGAATTCAATAAATATAAAAAAATAGTTAAAACCTTAAATTTACATATAAAATAAAATCCTTTTGTTTTCCTTTTTTTCCCTCTTAATCTTTCCCTTTTCAAGCAAAAGTGTGCAATTAATTGCATAGAACTAATAATATTTTAAAGCTACATGAAATCACCCTCCCTTTCAAATTGTTTGAGGTTTGTAAGGGAAAGAGGATGTAATGGTAATCTTTTACATATCTTTTAGATTAATATTACACCTTAATTATTTTTAATAGTCTTTATAATTTTACTTTTTTATTGTTATCTATATTTTTAATTATTTTTTATTATTATATACTTTTTATTTAATTTCTCTATTATTAAATTAAAAAATCCCAAATTAAGTTTTTATCCTATTTTTTCAACTATTGAATAAACTCTAATTTGTGATCTTTATATATGTGTGTGCCTAATATTTTTATAAAATTGAAAAGAACCCATAGCTTTGTTGAGAACTAATGGAAATAAAATATGTATATCTCATTTATTTATTAGTTTATTTGCTTGTAAAATAGCATTAATTTTATCAATTGCTATCACAATTGTGAATTGGAGGTTTTCTCCCGTAAGCACAGTCAAAAGGAAGGTCGTTGAATGAATAATTTATTGATTACTTATATAAAAAATACAGTTAATAATAATGACAGCAGGCTAATTATGCAATAGTACTAAAATATAAAAGCTATTCAATGAAAATTATAAACTTTGTACTTGTCGCAATTTTATATTTTAGTTACTTAATTATTATTGACTTATTAATAAATTAATTTTATAATATTACGGTATAAATAACATTTAAAAAATCGATATTATAATCGAATTCCTACTGCGGTAGAATGCGTGTTTATCAGGTTGGCCAGGGCGTGGAAGTGTTGAACGCGCCGGCTTTGCACGACTTGTACTGCCGTTCAGCATGCTTCCGTATCGGCAGCCAATTCCTCCAGCGGTCCAGCCCCTCATTCATAATTACTGACACATGCGGTTGATTTGGCAAGGGAACGGTAGTTTCCTCCCGCATCCATCCCCGTCAGCTAGTGACGAGTAGGTGACATCTACTCCCACCCTCCCTTACGCCAGCTGAGCTGGCGTACCCATTCCAACATGTATGTGGGACCCACTCAACCATTGGATCTACCTAAAGCGAGGATCCATGGCAAGGAGATTGGACGGATCGGATGTCAATCCCCACATGATTGTGCCCCCCACAGTCCCGGCCAGCAGCTTCTAGAACTTTTGACCTTTTTGTTGCGGGCAGCAGGGATGCCAAGCGAAGCGAAAGAAGATGGCAATGAAAGCAAGGGAAACATGGCGGAAGCTTCCACGAGTTGTTGCCCGCGCAGGGAATTAGACCATCCTCGAAAGGCCTGGTTTTTTACATGCACTGAAGCCTTAGCTCATGCGTCCTTTCCGCGCGCACGTAGATTCTCCTCGTATGTAATCCATTTAAAAATTAAAATTACAGCCATTGCAAAAGTCAAGGGATACTATACACCGCCGTATTTCTAGTTCGGCGCGAGCGAAAGTACCAAGTTGCTGTGGCGTCAACGATTCGGGTTCGACGGGGTTACGCGCATCGGGTTTCGAGCGCTTCCCTTCCTATTGTCAAGGACATGTTTCCTCTACTGTCTCACAATATTGTTACATATTGTATGGAATATTATACATATATAACTTACCTTCCTATTTTCAGTCGATAATCATTAATTTAGTAAGATGTTTTTACTGTTAAAATTATTTTGAAACGCGTATGACATGTTATATATATCCTTTAAATTATTAAATATATATTTTTAGTATATAAATAAACAATAAGATTTTCACTGTGTATGAAAGTAGGCCATATGATATTATTTTAGTAAATATTTACTTTTTTGTAATTTTATTGGGTACAGTGATCCTCAATGGACTTGGACAAGGGGTTTATCAAGTGTCAACCATCTCTTTTTTATGGGTATGATATTATATGCATTTTTAGTAATTTAGTTTTTTCTCATTACTATTTATAATTTTAATCAATAGATGCCTTCTTAAGAAAAAATGATTGATTTTATGTTTATTATTCATTTTATAGTAGACAACATCTCTAATTACACTTTGTTTGGTAATGATAAAAAATGTGAAAAAGTTTTATACTTTTTTATATTTTTATTAAAATTTGATTTTTTTAATTACCTAATAATTTTATTTTTTTATTATTATCTATATTTTTAATAATTATTTATCATTTTTTTACACGTAAAGTCTATGTATTTTATTTTTATTTATTTTATTTTTAATTATTATCTTCTATCATATTACATTATTCCTTTTCTTATTGTCACTTGTTTATATTATTATTATTATTTACCTCTTTTCCTAATTAGCAAACGGATTCAATTTAGCAATTCAACTGCAACTTTTTATTACATTTTTCATCAAATATCACGGTCCAAATATTCCTTACTAAACAAATTCTTATAAAATTTTGTAATAAAATAACAAGCAATATATAGGGTGGAGTTAAGCCAAAATGCAACGTGGCTTTAGTGAGATGACAATGAGCTTAGCTCTATTTGGCAGTCTTGCATCCTTTGATCTGAGCCGTTGATGGAGTTGACTCGTCCAAATTCAACGGGTGCAAGATCCAAGGATTCATCAGTCAGATCTCCCGTTGGATGATCAACTGCTACGGCGTCGACATTGATGAAAAATGTCAAAACGTAGAATGGGAGCACAGCGAACATTTTTTAACCGTCCACTCATAAAATCGATGAATAAATCGGTCACCCACACGTGGGATTGGACCGTCCTGATATCCAACATCTTAGATTAACATTGTCATTCAATCTCTGGCAGTCTATTAAAAGTGGACTTGATGGCCAGCTATCATTCCCGCGTGGCCCGTTCAAACCATTGACTTCGCTGACCTTCGGATTGTATCAACGGTCAGGATTCATCTGGGGCTGATATTCATGCTCCTACTAGGTTGGGCAAGCTACAAATCCCAAAATATCAGGGGGATGCAGGATTTCATGTTTGCCATAAGGTGGTTAGAATATTTCATAAAGAATTATTGATCTGGGGGTCGAATTTTCCATGAATTCTATCAGAGATTATCTGCATTTGTCCAATATCTTTATTAGCTTCCAAAAACAGTAAATAACACAAATTCATGAACAAGAATAAAACATTTTGGGAATCAGCACTAAGTTGGTCCGGTTGGTTGATTGCAGGCTGTCTACAGTTTAGAATGGACAACCTAACATGGAGAGCATTTGTCAGACACGTCGAAATAAGGAGTACAAATCCAATGAACATGTGAGATGATTTCTGAACGTGGCAAATGTGCACACCTTGGAATTTGGTCAGTTAAATGACCAATTGCACACTTTTAGCCCGCAAAGGCAGTCATATTCCTGCACCCATAGTCAATGCCTTAGCGTAGCCGGTTTTTTTTAAAATTTTTTTGGGGGACCACTTTGACGATTTATTTGAATCAAAGTCATTTATCATGTTTCTGTAAATGTAATTATGTTTTGAAGAGTAGTCCTAATTATAAACTTAAGTGATTCGCGACCATAGAAACTTTTAAAATTTTTCATAAATATATAAAGAAATCAATTTTGCAAACCAACAAAAGAGCAGTTAGATAAGGCTTTTGAAAAATATACTTACATAATTTCATTAATATTGCAACTATAATTTCTATATTTGAAAGAATTTTGATATTTTAAATATATTTTTTTAATGTATTAAAATGAAATCTTAATAATATAGATAAACTTGCAATTTATGTTGTAGATAAATTTATAATTTTTCAAACAAAATAAATATACTTGAAACATCCATCAAATTATATAGGCGCATTTACATAAAGTTTACTTAACTATTTGTTGATTCAAAAGTATTTACTTTAGATAGATAGATGAATGATTACATTAAATTTTAAGTGATTTAAGTATTTATATAGATAATTTAAACATATATTTTAAAAAAAAATTTACCCTGATATAATAATTATTTCTATTGATGTTTGATTTTTTAAGATTTGATTAAATAAGCGACTCCCATCACGAAAGATGGCTTGAATTTAATGATTATCATGAGGAGTAAAAACAAAAGATAAAGGACACCTGATATGTCGGCGTAGCAGGCAGCACGAAACTCTTATTGCCTTTTCCCATGAGTACGGAATATTAAGTGCCGCAATGTAATTTTGTTGTGCATTGAACGCCATTTTCGGGTGGATGTAGTAGCAGTAACACATTCATTGCACCTTTCAAGAGAAAGATTAATTTAATATATCTAAACCGTTCATTTTCTTTTATTCAAAATTTAATTTTACAATATAAAAAATCTAAGAAATCGATTATTTCTCGTGGGCATTTTGATTGAAAATGATAAAATATCAACTTTTGAATCAATATTACTAACGTGAATATTATATCATATAAATTTATAAATTTCAAATTATTTTAAACATAATTTGTGGGTCTGATTAAACATATAAATAATATTACCATAAAAATAATGTACACATAGATTAACGGTTTGTTTCTTATCTTTATATTCAAATGATATTTGTTGACATAGAGAACCAATGGCCACAAATGTTTTTATGATGACATTAATACAGAAAACATGGTTAATAAACGGTTTAGATCTTAAATATATAAGACGTAGGCCCCAATTTTATATTCAGCTCCACCTCTAGGTGCTGTGCTGTGCTCCACCTAATCCGGGTCCATATATACAAGATCTATGGAATCCCAGTCGATTATGAAAACAGAATTTATAGTTATAACAGAAAACGACAAAAAATTTATTTTATTTTATTTTTCTACGGTCAAGGACGTAGATATTTCCCTTTTCCCTCCAACAAACTTGTGGCCGTTTCCACCAAAATCTTCGCCTAACTAAACAGCCAAGAGATATCGTGGGCGACAAGAAATGCATTATCTACAACATGTGTAACATTGTCTTCTGCAACCGAGATCAAAGTCTTGAGTTTACACACAACGAAAATCTCAGACGTTTCTATTGAAATATTTGGAACAAAATACATGACACAATCAATCTAGAGGCAGAGGAATTTCGCATGGTTTGGCAAAATGTCCACTTCGTGGTAAATCATCAATTGATCATACTTTAGGACACTTTGTACTACAATTTATAATGCTCTTTTACATAATTAATTATGCACGTAAAAGTCATCAGGGCTATTTTATCTGAATTTTTACATACGACAACATATTTTCAATAATATCTTATGCATATTTTTACTCATTTCTTTGGGATTTTTCAAAAATGCCAAAATTACAAACACTGTCTATTCAAAAATTCAAAATCTAATTATTTGGGGCCCACTAAAAGGGTTCAAGGCTAATTTCAAATAATTCCCATATCTATCAAGGTCTCCAAGATATTTCATCATAAGTCTTAATGATTTTGGCATTTTGATAAATCTCAATATACAAAATATTACTAAAAATATGTTAGCATATTTGGAAATTTGGACAAAATATGCTAACATATTTGGAACTGGCCCCAAATTCAAATACTACATTGAAATGTCAGGAACCAACTTTTTTATGCAAGGATGACATGAGATAACTGTGGCATCTTCAACAGTATGTTTGGATGGGATAGATAAATCCAATGGGAGTCGAACTTGTTGCCGCTTTTGGCACTGTTTGGATTTCAATTGGAGTAATGTTACTTTCCAGTCTGAAAATGTGGCTGTAAAGTTGGATTTATGTACCTAAACCTTTCTTGATAAAGGAGGAATCCAGTGTATCTGATGCCGTTTTGCATCCAAATATGTGGTGTGTGAAATAATAAGCACCCGGTTGGAATTGAAATGCCTAACAAGTGGCTGATCAATCACAAACAAGCTACGTAAGTTAACCCCTCTTTTAGCTCCACTCCCCTAATTTGCTTTAGACTCCAAAGACAATGATGGCGAATGAGCTTTGGACCGCCGAATTCCACATCCACAGACACTGATATTTCTGAAGCTTTGATTAGTATTCTTACTTCATCTCTGGCCAGACAATATGAGGAAAGAGACAGTTGAGGTGATTTTTCGAAAGAGGGGTTTTGCCATACGCTCAGGAACAGCTTAATCCATGCTCATGCCAAGGCCATCGAGTGCATCTAAATAAATAGAAACAGAGAAAATTCAGAGCCCACCATGGACTGGCTATAAACCAAAACAAGGGAAAGCACATATTTTGTACTTCTGATTTGAATCTCCCTGTCAAAGGTTTATAGCATAAGGGGATTTCATGGGAGTTGAGGATCAATTAGTCAATTTTATTTTTATCAATGTTCAATTAGAAATATGCTTCACTAATTGGACGACTTGGATTGGCATCTACTGATATTTTATCTTAACTGGACTGACAAAGGGCACTTTGAAATTGTTACACCGCATGTGTCGTTATTTTCCAGTTTGCGTAGGCAGCTAGACCGGAGCAGTTGAACTGAAACGATGCCACAAATGGATTTTGGTACGGTTGATTCTGAGGCCCCCTTTCCACAGTCAAAGTTCTCCTGATGATTTCGTCAGGGATGAGAAAAATAGACAACAAACTCCAACCACCGTACCTTCCTCAAAGTGGCAAATTACCAAACCATTTTTCACTGACTTGGAGAATTTTGGCACCACTTCCAATTTTTCTTTCTTCTGAATTTTCAAACAGATAAGGCTATTCTTCAAGTTCTATTTATCCATGGTTTTCATACAAAAATTAGAAAAACAGTCTCTCTGCTGATTATTGCTCATCTATACAAAGGAATTACACTTCCATATGCACCTAGATAGATGAAAAAGGGGAGAAAAACATGTTTAAAAAATTAAAAATTTTAAAAATAAAGAAAAGAGAAGAAATTATGATATAATAAGAAAGTTTCATGATGGAAGATAAAATAAATAAAGATAAAACAAATGAACCTTTTAAATAAAATGATGAGAGATAATGAATAAAATTATAGATAATAATGAGAAAAATATAATTATTAAGAAGTCTAATATTGTATTATATTAAATGGGATGTAAGACAAGGTGGAAGAGAGACTCCTCCACCCCTTTGCCAAGCTTTCGACTTAGCCAAATAGACCTCATTGTATTGGGCATTTATCACTTCCAATCGATTTCACAAAACTCAAATGTAAAATCGCTTTATGTGGGGCTTGCAAACATTATTTGGTGAAATTTATTCCTGATAATTGTCTTAATTTAATAATAATAGTTAAAATCAATTCAACCAGAAATGTATGCAGACATGACGAAAATAATAATTTCTATAAATTCATATTTACTACAAAATTGATTGAAATTTAATAGCCAACCTAATTTTTGTATATAAAAAATTATGATGTTTCTAAATAAACATGTTTTACTAAAAATGGTGAATGAATCAGATTTCATTAAATGATCTTGGTGGGCCCCATTATTTTTGGGTCATTAATTAGCACCTTTTTAGTTAAATGGGTTGAGATCCACCACGTGATTCCCATTAGCGAAAAATAATAATTAGTGGTCTGAACAATGATAGTGCCCTAATCTATAGTATTAAATGAATTAAGGGATGATGAAGATTAAGGGTCCAAGTTGTTGGTCAAAATCAATGATAAGGATTGGCCATGTCCACATGAGACTGGTGGCTTGTGAAAGTGCTGGTGCTAGCCAGCCCACCACACAATTGACGATTGCCAAGTAAGCATCTTGGAGGAATAACTTCATTGTGCGAAGCTTATAATCCTGACCGTTGATTTGCCAGGTATCCCATCACAAGAAGCTAATCACGAACGGCCGATTTTGATGCAATGGCTTTTATTGGGCTAAGTCCAAATAATTACGGTCAAACCCGGATAATGCCACAGCGAAATCAACGGTGCAATCATTATAGCCTTGATGAGCTTAACCTGAATTCTGTCTGAAGCCAGCAAATAAGCCCTGCGGCGGCAGCCGTCCATATGAAACCTCATCTCTCTCCGAACCGCTGCATCTTTATGTTTTGACTCCATAAACCAAAATAAAATTTTCATACACAAAGTAGGCCATATTACACTTTTACACTAAATATTGAATTTTTATAATTTTTCTTTGGTGTAGCCCACCTAAATAAATGTCTGATCTGAATGATTTTTAATGATATCAAATAAAATTTTATTTATAATATTTAGTGAGGTGGGATGAACCATATGAGGGGCTATGGGTTATACAGGGAATCTGTAGCCCATTGGCATCCAAACAGTGGATGAGGGCCTTGACAATAGTGTTACACATAAGGGTGTAACTTGAGCTAACGAAACTGAGGTTCTACTTAATTCTAATCCTATTTGTAAAACTTCAACTCTAATAATAACCTTAATAGTATTTGAAAATTTTCAACCCTAACTCTATTTTTGAAAATTGGGCTTGAGTTGAGTTTTGAATTGGAATTCAGGTTGATAAAAATCAAGTGACAATCTAATTGATCGAAATATCAATATTTAAATTGCTCAGTTATGTTTTAAACTAGATGAAATAACAACATACTATTCAATCCTTGAAATTATCCATTCGTGTTTCAAACTAATTTTATTTATTTTTGTATTTTATACATAATTTTACATATTTTATAAATAATATAGGTTATACAGACTTGTGATCAAATAGTTGTAATTTAACAAAGTGGATCCCACTAAAATCTTTTTAATATTTTTATTTTAGACGGATCATGATGTGTAGGGCTTTGAAGAGTTTAATATTTATATAATCCTACGAGCAACATTTCATATTTACTTCGAAATCTTTATTGGTTGAGTGGTCTTGGGGTTGGCTGTTGGCACATAATACGAACTTTGGATAATGAAAGAATGTTATAAATCTAGTTGAATGTCATGACTTATGAACCCCATTAGAACTATATTATTTTTATATTTTATATTATTTATTATATGCAACAAAATTTATTTAAACACATTCATATTATTTTTGATTCATATTATTTTTGAAATCCACTTTTATATAAAATATTTATGTTGAAATCAAGTTTGGATTATTGCGGGTTTGGGTTGACCCCAAACCTAATTTAGATAGTTTTAAATTGGGGTTTGGGTAGGAGAAAGGTAAGTTTCAATGCCGCTCAAATCCGGGTTTGGCAGCCAAAGTTGCACCCCTACTTACACTTTCACTGCGTAATCGGGTCAGCGATCGTGACCAGAATTTTGTGTCCATGCTGCATTGTTTTCTGTTTCAAAGTGTCCAAATTTCAGTTTATCAGAGAGAGAGAGAGAGAGAGAGAGAGTTCACTGTTGCAGCGTTTGTAAAATGTATTGTCATACAGCGGCTGTGTATGTAACCCTGCTTAATGTGCGTACCAGATTATTCCCTCTGTTTTGGTTCAAGCCATCATGGTCAAACAAAATGTCGAAATAGGTGGATCATAGAAAAAAGGTGGGCCACACAATTAGAGGGAAACAGCTGGGTTTGAGTCAATAGCCAGGCCCACCATTTTTTCTTTCTTTCTTTCTTTTTTCGTGCCATCTAAACCGTCCATACGATGCAGTTGACGCAGGTCGTCCGCTGTTAAACATAGCAGTCATCTGACTCATCTAACCATCTTATACAGGAAGACATCAGGCGCTCAAATTTCGGTGCTCCCTCCCATGTTTTGATTTATCATGATATTTTGATTCAATCCAAGCCGTTGATTGTAATTTAAATCATTTATTTAGTTTACATTTGAAAAAAGTTTGATATCATGCGTAAAAACTATAAAATCTTTTGAAATCATCACTAAAAGGGTTTAAATTACAAAAAAAAATCAATTTACTCACTCATCTACGCGTGATTAGCATTAGATATCTTTTTACCGTCTCGTGAGTTGCAAAATTACTTGAATAAGTTTTAATGAATTTACATGTACTACTAACTATTTTTATTTTATGATCCATGTAAAATTTAATCAGAATGATTGTTAGGGCCAAAAAACCAAGAGCACCACCCAATATTGGATGCCTACTTGCAGAATGCAATTATCTTCTGTTTACTTGGGGGTTCAACTCGGGTCCTTGGATTCTCTATTGTTATTTCTAGAAGTCCTATCCTATCTTATTTGTACATAAGTTTGAGTTGAGGTCAACCCTATCCTACTTCTAGAGGTTAGGTACGTTGGAATCAATTGTGAGTTAATATCGAATTAATTCAATATTAGTTCCAATAATACTGTTACATATGCGATACTAAAGGAACATTTAAAATAGGGTGCCTATAAAGATTGCTCATCATCTACTTAATCATGATGGATCTTAGGCACTCTTTGGATGTAATATGAATGTCATGTAATAGGAAGGTGGTATAATAGTCATTGATTTACGCATCTTTAATGTGACACTTTAACTTCCTTTAATAACTCTAACAACTCTATTTTTCTTATTATTTTGTATTTTTAATCTCTTTTCTAGACTTTTATGTTAAAAATTTTATTTAGCTGATATTATCACATATTATATTTTTTTATTATTAAAGGTGCAACTCAGGTTATTTAGGTTCCAATTGATGTCATCCCCAACCTTAACCTAAGGTCTAAATTTTCAACTCTAATTCTAATCCTAATTTGGTAGATTGGGTTAAGGTTAAATTAGGGTTATGATAATAAGTAAAAAAATTATTATTAATCTTATCATTCTTATGTTGCAAGGAAAGGGCATGAATTCTCCTTCTAGAGCAATTGTTATACATTGATTCCATCTGTTTTGATACATTGCAAATCAATGGTTGGAATTGAGTACCAATGGCCCAGATGCATGAAAATGTATATTAGGAAGCTTCGGATATAATTTTCCAGTTGCATCTTCTTTCAACCTTCCTTCAAATGTGAATGGAGCATTCGATGGACAGTGAAATGTGTCAAATGCCAATTGATTTTGATTTCTTTCTGTCCTGAACCATTTTCGAATGTGCAATTCAATGCACTATTCTTAAATATGGAAAGCCCACATCATCTCCTTTGATGCTAGTCCATTCACATCGATTATATCTAGCCGTCCATTTAGATTGGATGCATTCCTATGTTAGAAAATTACATTCCCAGAAGAGTATGGTGGCCAAAAATTTGAAAATGGCCCGTCAATGGGGTGTAACTGTTTTAAGGTTGAAGCACATGTTGCGACCACAAAGCATGGCAATTTCATGGTTTGGATGGGCCCAAAAATAAAAGGTGCATGGACGGATATGATAAAAGGTGAAATTCTTTCCTTATCAGCCAATGCTTTTCTCGTCTCTTTCTGTTCCTATCTCTGAATTTCAGCCTTCTTTGTTTTTCCAATGCATTACTGGAGTTTTTTGAGATTAATAATTTGAATGACGTTGCAGTACAGCTTCTATTGTCACCAAAAAAGCACTCACGCTGCTGAAGAAGAAAGATGGTTCTAGCATTGGAACTTGAGATGGCTGCAGATGGAGAAGATGAGATGGGGTTTGCCAAAAATAGAAAATAGGGATGGATTTGACAGAAAATAGCTTCAATCTGGGGTTTGTCAGAAACGTAGTCGCCAATAGCTGCGTGACACAGGATACAGAGTCTTTTTGGAAACACAATTGCCTGTCACCGGGTGGAAGGCAGATGGCTAGGGGCAACGACGGCTTGGAAGAGGAGAGGGGTTTGGCAATAGCGAGCAGCCACAGCAAAGCAAATGAGTTTTCCATTTCTGGCTGTCTTTTCGAAAAGGTTACTGGGTGGCGGGTGCGGTAAGTGATAGGGTTTTGCCATTTTGGTCATTTTGGAAGATAGGTTTCGGGTGGATTTTTGGTTAGCTTAATATCAACCCGATACGGACAGATATTGGAACTTGGGTCGAGTTAAACCCAATTTTTTAAAACTATGAAACTGAATCATTAAAAAATTTAGATTTGATCAGGTGGGTTTGGGGCAACCCAACATAAGTTGCAACCTTGTCTATTATACCCTCTTTCTATTATACTCAATAAAAGAAGCTCTCATTGCAATGAATGCAACACCCAACAGTTGAAATTTAAATCAAATATAATGTAAATGAAAGAGTTCCTGACCTGTGGAGCCCACTTTTAATCAAAATTCTGATTTGGTGCTCCGCTTTTCTACGATGTTCAATGACCCTGGCCTCCTTTTCCCATCAAGGAAAACACTAGCCGCTGGTGAGGTCCACATTTCTGGTAGTTAGAGATGCTTCCTAACCTGCATCCATGTCGCATGATGTGTGCGAGTATCTTAAAACCTTTATAAGTGGTTTCGTGTATATATTTCCTATGATATATGCAAAATTCATCCTTTAAATTGTACCTTGGAATAAGGAAGCCCTTGTATCTTTAATATTTTTACATTTTTTATGTATTATTTGAAATTAAGTTATTATGAATAAAGTATTTATGTTATTAAAAATAGGATGAGGTATTTCTTATTTTCCACAATTTGTTAAAATAAATTTTGTAATTAAGAATTATAAGAATAGATGATGGAAAGTATTGCTTAAGAAATGTTTTTTTTTTTTTCATTTTTGAAGGAAAAGATAATGAGTCGACTCAAGCGCTCTAGAAGCTAATTAGTCGACCATGGAGATGACCGGTAGACCTAAAGAAATTCGATGGCTTCCTGGAATCGACAAATGAAGAGAGCAAAATTCCTGTATTTCTAAAGAGATGATGCATTAAGTTGGCTAAGGTCTCCCAATGGTCATGGTTGACTAATGGGCCAATAATAGACTTGCATAAGGATTATGTTGAAGATTACATAAATGGAAAAATCTTAGTTCAAGGAGAATTTAAATAAGTAGAAGTCACATAAAAATCTAAACTCTTAGAAGAATATGAAGTTTGTAGAAAATTAGGAGGGATATATGATAATTTGATAAATTTTGAGATTCTCCAGTAAAAGCAGCCATAATAAGAGGAGAAAGGAGAAACGATAAAAGAAGAAAGAATAGGTAGAAAATGAGAACTAGATGAGTGCAAGTTCAACATAGAGAAGTTGGTTTCCATTAGGTTTCTTTCTATTTTAACATTTAAATTATCTTTCAAGAATTCTGTGATTGTTTATCCAAAAAATAAAAAGATAAAAAATAAACTTCCTAACATGCCACCTAGAGGTAGATAGTGTATGCAACATAAAGCTAGATGAAAAGGTACAATTGTCGCTTCCTTTTGTAAACATAGTCGATTTAGCATGAAATGAAAGGAAAACATTCAACCAAAATATCAAAGCACGGGAATTCCCCTTTTCCTATCTATAGACTAAGTAATGGAAATCTCTCTATGTCACAACTAGGACAAAAAAATGGCATAATTAAATACTATCGGTACCAAAGGTTAGGCAAAACCCAAGAAGGGAGGGGTCAATTGGGTATTTAAAAATTACTTCTCAACCTCTTTTAGAATTACTTTTCTCTCTAGCAATCAATCACTCAATCAACAAATGCATAAAATAGATAAGACATAATTAATTTCTTATAGTGGTTTGAGTAAACACTCTACTCTACTCTTCCAAGAATACTTTTTTCTTAGTGTCTTGGGTTTCACTATTCCCAATCGCAGAATTACAATAGTACTTTCAACACTCTTCTAGAGTTCAGCCGTAGGAGGCATAAACAAGTATTACCGACACTCTTCTGGATTCTAACTTCAGGGAGCATAAACAAGTGTCCCCAACACTCTTCTAGATTCTAGCTCTAGGGGGCGTATTCACAATACTTCCAACACTTTTTTAGATTCTACCTCTAGGGGGCGTGATTAAATAGCTCTTGTCTATACTCAGATAGTCACAACTTTTCTCGAGTCTAGTCTTTACCACTAACTCAAGAAACTTTACAGGAAATGAATATGAAAAGTTTAAGCATAAGAATTTCTCAGTAAGTACAGGGGAAGATTTCTGAAAGTTGAATGTAGAATTAAATAATTTTTCCAAAGGTAGATGAGAGCCTTCAAAGAAAAGTTGAGAAAAATTTGAATGCAAGACTCTTGACTCTTGAAGGATTGTAGAAGGTTTAGCTCAGTTCAGTTAATGCTCTCAAGAAGGTTTTGAATGATTTTGTCAATACTTTGTTAGTCCTTCTGTTCCAACGATGCTTTATTTATAGCTACTTTAAATTCTAGTTGTTGGTGGAAGGTGAGCTCCATTAATAATAGAAGACGTTCTGATTGGTGTATTTTGAATTCTCTGATTTCTACTTATTCTTCGTATGCTGGAATGACTATAGCGCTGACCTTGGAGGAGATGATTTTTTATTTCTCAATAAGCTCTGGTTGAGGTATTACTACAATGCCCGCTTCTTTCATCAATATAGAAAGATCATTATTAATGCTGAGCGAAGACTAATGATTCATTCTGACCATTGCTCGTCTTTTACTTATAGATAAAGTATCTGTCCAGCTATTTATAAGATAAAGTTCCTTCATCTTTGTATTTTATAAGTGGCAGACAAATCATCCTTTCTACTTCTACTAGATGATCAACCTTTCAAGTTCTTTGTCTATTGCATCATAGAGGTGCAAATGTCTTATTACTTCAGTGCTTCGTCTGTTGGGTTTATCTATTATAATTAACAGACAAAGTGTTGGACTGCAGATGAGTTTTCTTCAGGCCTTCGTCTGATGGAATATTTCTTCGCTTTGTCTTTTACTAGTAAATGATCAGTGACGAATTCTTTGTTCTACTATATGCTCCTTGCTTATTCCGCTTTGTCCATTGTCAGCAGACGATCATTAGCTCACTTGTGATAGACAAAGGTTCTGCTCTACCATACAATTCTTGCTTCTTCGCTTTGTTTGTTAATGATAGACAAAGTTTTTGTTCTATTGAAAGATCTTCACTTTTTTTGCCTTTGTCTGTTCTCATCTGACGACCATTAGCATAACTATGGCTTGCTTATGATAGACAAAATCTATTGTATACATACTATTTTGCATCCGTCAGATATAATTTTTCACTTTGACAGATGAATGGGAACAACCGAGTTCTTTTTATTTGTGCTTTGTCTGTTACAACACTTTATCTTTTGCTTCTCTACTTGCTCAAGCCTTATCGCTATGGAATATATTTTCTGTCTCATTTTTCTTTAAGGCTTGCAACTTGATTCTGCATGCTAAAATCTTTATAACAACCATTAGTGCATAATCTTTAATCAAGTTTTGTTTGTCATCAAAATAATACATTTATGTCAACGTTGTCCCCCTTTTTGATGATGATAAAACTTGATTAAAAAGTATCTCATAAAATATAATCTCCCCCTAAATGTATGCAAATAAAAAAATGTTTGCAATATTGAATCATTTTACAAGTTGCCATCTTCTGATGTTTTCTTATCTTGTTATATATATATATACACACACACACATATATATATATATGTATATATGTATATAGATATGTATTTTTTCCCTAATTAGTTAAAGAATATGCAGTTTTATATTTTCTTTTTGAGATAATTTGCATGGTCTCTCCCTCTTTTTGTTAGAAGCAAAAAGAAAACATCTACTTCTAGTAAGTATAGGCTAAACATGAAAAGAGAAACAAATAAAAATATTATTTCAATTTATTTCATTGTAAGCAACAATATAATGCGGGTTAGCCTAGATACAAACATTCTAAGTTTGGAAAGATGGAGAGAGAGAGAGAGATTGTTGTGGACCCGAAGAGGGTGTCCACAAGGTGGGGGGATATGCATCCAAAACTTTGAGAGGTTTCTCCAAGTGTGAGACACCAAAGTTTTAGATGGTGGATGAGAAGATGAGGGGTTGGAGATGGATGTAATATACTTGTTTGTTCCATCCCACTCCTCTTCAAATGCCTAAGATGATGGTAACATGTGAACCAGGGCTATCTAGCAGAGATGAGGTCGATGAATGATATCTACAAAGCCAGATTTTGAAAAGAAATGCTTCTGAGAGAATGGATGAAAGATTGGTAAACATAGAAGCATCATCATCCCTCCAGGAGAACAACTGAAGAAGCGACAGTTGATTCTTCAGTCCCCAGCACACGTTTGTCTTCTCTCTGTGATTGCTTTCAAAATGTTTTTCTCTGAAGAATTGCATCTTCGTGATGTAGAGAAGGATTATGACTCAGGGGTTAAAATAGATTGAATGTGGGGGCTATACGAGGTACTTGATGTAATTTTTCAAGAAAGAGAGAATAACTCTTGTTAGAAATAGAATTGGATGTGATAACCATAGTTGTAAGTTAATTCTAGCAAAAAAATAAGGTATACTCGACCTCGAGAAACAATCTTCAGACAAAGTGTGAATGGAGCACTTGATGCGAATAACTTACTTCATCTGAGACGAAGTCTAGTCTTAAGAAAATATATTCAACATCGCAATTTCAAGCACAGAAATATCAGAGATTTTACTCTCATATCATCACATTAGTCATACCTAATTCTCCTCTAATGTTGCTAAAGGTGTCTAATGATAGTCGCTTAGTAAAAATATCAGTAAGTTGAGCATTTGTGGGCACATATTCTAAACATATATTATGTTTTTCAACATCATCTCTAAAAAAATGGTGCCTAATGTCTACATGCTTAGTTCTTGAATATAAAACTGGATTCTTTATCAAACCTATAATATTAGTATTGTCATATTTAATGGGTATGTCCCTATAGCTTAGTTCATAATCGAGAAGTTGTTTCATCTATAATAATTGAGCGTAGTAACTTCCAACTGCTATGTATCTAGCTTCTACTGGCTAGTCTATTTTTTAAAGAACCATGATACTAAACTATTTTCTAGAAATTGACAGGTTCTACTAGTACTTCTTTTATCGACTCTATATCCTCCAAAATCATCATTAGAATATCTAATGAGTTCAAAATTAGTTCATTTGGGATAATAAAGTCCTAGATTTGGTGTGTCAACCGGATACTTAAAAATTTGTTTCAAAGCAATAAGGTAAGATTTTGTGGGACTGGATTGAAATCTAGCACATAAGCATATTTCAAAAGAGAATATCTGTTTTGGTTGCAATAAGTTAAAGAAGAAATCCAATCATACTTCTATATAGTTTTTGATCTACAAGTTTACCTTTTTCATCCTTGTCCGGCCTTATTGAAGTACTCATTAGAGTGCTTGCTGCTTTAACTTCTTCCATTTTGAATTTCTTTAGCATCTCTCTAGTATATTTGGATTGACAAATATAATTTTTATCATATCTTTGCTTGATTTGAAATCTAAGGAAGTAATTCAGTTCTCCCATCATACTCATTTCAAATTCAGTTAGTATGATCTTTGAGAAATCTTGATAGAGTTTTTCATTAATAGCTCTAAATATAATGTCATTCGTATAAATTTGAACTATCAAGATATCTTTCCCAATATTTTTGATAAACAGAGTAGTGTCAACTTTTCCTCTTTTGAATTTATGATCACTTAAGAAATTGCTCAACCTTTCATACCAAGCTCTTGAAGCTTGTCTTAAACTATGCAATGTCTTGGTAAGCTTATAGACATGATCGGGTTGATCATCATTCTCAAAACTAGGAGGTTGATCTACATACACTTCTTCACTTAAATATCCATTCAGAAATGCACTCTTTACATCCATCCAAAATAACTTAAAGTTCTTGTAGGATGCAAAAGTAAGTAGCATTCTAATGGCTTCTAATCTAGCTACAGGGGCATATGATTCTTCAAAGTTAATTCTTTTTTCTTGAGAGTACCCTTTAGCAACTAATCATGCCTTATTTCTTACAACTAACCCACTCTCATCCAGTTTGTTTCTAAATACCCATTTAGTTCCAATTACATCAATATTATTTGGTTTTGGAACTAATTTTTATATTTTGTTTCTTTCAAACTAGTTAAGCTCTTCTTGCATTGTAATATCCAATTTTCATCATGCAAGGCTTGATCAATGTTAATTGGTTCGATTGTCGATATGAAGGCATAATGACCGTAGACATTTTGCATAGACCTTCTTACACCGTCATATACATTTTCTATAATTTACTTTCTAGGATGTGTTACAATAAATTTCAAATCAGTAGGAGGTTGATAGGGAATTACCTACTCTTACCTCCTCTTCATTTTCTAAAATTTATACGTCTTCACCGTTGTGCCATTTTCTTGATCTTTCAATTTGAGCTTCTTGATATTTATTACAGCTTCATCTGTATTATTATCACACTCTTCATTTTCTAAAATTTATACGTCTTCACCGTTGTGCCATTTTCTTGATCTTTCAATTTGAGCTTCTTGATATT
>JAYJMB010027720.1:10354-35533 GCA_036873735.1 Pouteria campechiana
CTTAGTGTTCACCTGATGTGACATAAATCGTTTATCAAACAATAAATATCTTATTAGTTTAGTAATTTACACTTGCAATTTTGAATTTGTTGTCTTCAATTTAGTAATTTACATGTGTATAGGCCTATTAATCTTCAAGATATCTTCTTTGAAAAATTCATCCAAAGTGAAACCTTTTACTGAAGAACGAGCACGAATGCAATGATTAACAGCAGTAGATATTGCGCTGATTTTTTGAGCGATCACTCATTTCTCAACGTATTGGGTTTGATAAACTAGTCTGCTTAATTATATCGGCAATTCGGCATAGTGAAAAATAAATTAAGAAATAATTTTATGGTAACATGTATATATATATATGACTAAATTAAGACCTACCATTTAATTTTCTATATTTATATGATATTAATTTTTAAAATTTCTAAGAAGAAGTTGTTTAAACCAATTAAAGTGGTCGAACTGATCAGACATCCAGACCCATTTTTAAAACATTGCTCTTGGGTCCTTCAAATTCATATCTACGTCACCAGAATTCTTTACTTCATTGCATCATCACCAAGAGCGCTTGCGCATCTTAGCAGGGTCAGTTGCATGGATCCTTTTGTGTCATTTTTGGTCGATCTTTGAGAACTCATTACAATTCCATCCATGAAGAAGTAAGCTTTGAATGCAGACTATTCCTAGCAGCAGTTGTCAAGCGAATCCCGCTTAGGTGAATGCATGGGGAGACTGCATCCTGCTGTTTGTGACTTTTGAAAAAAACCTTTGACACAAACAAATAGGCCACGAAGACGAGTGTTAACATCAGATACTGTATGAAAGGAAGAAGAATACCTCTCAATTCTAACTAGTTTATTTCTCCCTTAACTTTCCATCCAGACTTAGTAGTGGTTTATTTTTGAATCCGTGGTAAGATGCTCTCTATCATTAAGGCAGTATTGTGATGGAAGACTTCTGAAGAAATTGAAACCCACCAGTGTAAAACTCTGTGCCTCTCTCTACTCTCACAACCTGGCTTGTTTGAAGGCTGTAGGCAACAAGCAACTCAAATGAGTAGAACGCGGCTTGAATACTTCCATTCACACTGCATGAATTGAACCCAATGGTACAACACCATGCTTTTTCCCACTCTCACAATCCGAACTATTTAGAGGATGTATGCAAGAAGCAATGCAAATGAACAGACTGCTGCATGAATAATTTATTCACTTTTCTTCCCGTGCTTCTCGTCCACTTTTAGTATATTTTCTATGGTAAGGTACGCAAGGTTAGAAGAGTGGGACACTACAAGTTCATTTCTCATTTCTCATTTCTCCCCAGGCAGTAGCCATGAATTTTGGAAAGTGGGGCATCCACAAGAGGTCTGCTGAGCAGTCTGCATTGAAACCATTCGGGAGAACACCACCCAGATCAATAATAAATTTCCTCTATAGAAGGTAAGAACAATTTTTAAAATTCCTTTTATGAAAATTTCATTCTCCACAATGTTTTCTGCAAAGATTATTGACATTTCTTGTTTCCATGTATATGGTGAAATGGTGGAACATCCACTTACACGAACTTTACAACTTTGAGGCATTTGCTGTAATCCTGCTCAAGGCAATGGCTGTTTTTGAACCAGACTGACGACCCAGATGCTTGCAGATGAATTCTCCAGCTGACATGAGCTTGCCAAGATCCACATTGGTCATTATGTCGAGCCCATGGAGCATATACACTACGTCTTCAGTAGCCACATTGCCAGAAGCACCCTTGGCATATGGGCACCCTCCAAGACCAGAGACAGATGAATCCACAGTGCTAATTCCCATCTGTTAAATCAAAGAAGTTCAGCAGATACCCTCTTCGAGAGATTGTAAGACCTTCAATATCATTATACATCTACTATCATGGAGTGCTATGTATGTATGGAAATGGCCCCCAGCATGCTGATAAATAGCATCAGTTTTAGCTCCATCGAAGTGGTGAGAACTTTGGTAATCAAAATGCATATAATATGCTTACTTGAAGGGAAACGAGAATATTTGAAAGAGATTGCCCGTATGTATCATGGAAATGGACAGCAAGCTTCTCAATGGGGATAACAGCCATCACAGCTTCAAGCATTGGAACAACAGTGCCTGTAACACAGAAGGGACATGAAAAGAGAAACAGAAGCAGAATACAGCATATTAAATCTTAGTAGAAGGCAGCCAATATCAACAAGGAAAAGAACAAAACAGGGAGAGAGAGAGAGAGAGAGAGAGAGAGAGAGAGAGAGAGAAGCAGGCACTTCTAGACCTTTCATTTAGAGGTTCTACGTAGTGGGAGAAACCTTAAAATCACAGCAGTCTTAAGTACCCTAAACAACAATTACATATTACAACTCCTGACAAAAGTTAGTTTTAATGGCTAAAATGCACCCCTGGCCTACAGCCGCAATCATCAGAATTTTATCTTAAAGCATTTTCATGATTCCATAGAAATGAAAACTAATAAATGGTACAGGTCTCATATATGTTGCCACATGCATTGACATAAGCTTGATAACAATCAGTTTTCAGCATGTAGCAGTTAGCATTATCCATGAATCCCAACAACAAGAAAATCAGAGAATTCTAAATTTTAGTGCTGAAATAATGCATATCTCAGCATTGCAATTTTAGATGGTAAGGTGAGAGAAGAAAACCTAAGCTTGCCTGCAGTGAACAAATTAACTACAAGTTTTGCTTGGAAAAGTGGCAAAATAGCATGTGATATTTGTTGGGCACATCATGTACAGGTGGTTGCTCTACCTAGCACTGAACTTGGGCTCAACTCAAACTTGAGTAAGCAAACCTAGTTTTTTATCAGGTTGGGTTGGATAAATTACATATTCAGGTTCAAAACTTTGGTCCAACCCAACCCAGAAGTAAATTGGATTGGTTAGGGGCAACCCAAGTCAGCCCAAACCCAAATACATCTTGATGTAGACTATAATTTTCTTGATACTACAAAAAAAAATGATGAACTTTACTCTAAAAAATAATGAATTTTAATACAGAAAATAACAAACTTAATACAATACCAAACACTCATGTGGGTAGAACTCATATGCATGAAAACCTAAAATGTAAGATCACCGGCACCAATATTAAGCTCATTATTTTATATATCAAAGCTCATTACTTCTAAGGTAAAGTTCATCATTTTTTGACAACACCAAGAAAATCCTATATTGTGCTCCAAGTGATCCAAATTCCCTTCGAAAGCACCCTATGGCCTACACTAAAAGTTTCCCTCTTTCATTTCCAAAAAGCCCCTTTCCACATTTATTTTTCAAAGCTCACTATCCAATGCAAATCTTTTGTACAAGTTTCTTTCTCTACCTTTTTCATACCAAAGAGTGCAACTTTTCTATCACCTCCTCCCTCCTCAAATACAACTGGTCTCTCAACGCTTATTTTCATTTTCAAAGAGTATAACTTTTTTCTCTCAACAATTTTAGAGAGTGCAGAACTCTATCCCTCATACTTAATTCATGCATTTTCCTGCCGATTTCAACAATGGTGATTGGTAGTGTAAAGTGGAGATTCATGGCAGCTCCATTGAGATCGGTGGTGGCAAATGATGGAGTTTGTAGCAGTCCCATCTAGATCAGCAACTGCAAACAATGGACGACTGGAGTTTGCAGCAATCTCATCTAGATCAACAGTGGCAATTGGAGTCGCAACAATCCAGTCCAGGATCAGGAAAGATGGCTAACCAACCATATCAGAAGGGAAAAGCAAAGAGTGCTAATGTCACAGAAGGAAAAGGCAAAGAGACTGAACCTGTTCAACATGAAGCCAACCTGAAATCAACCCAATTTTTTCAGGTTGGTTTACGGTCACGTTGAGATTTTAGAAATTGGGTTAGAGCTCAAGTTAAGATTTTTATAATTTGAGTTAGGTTCAGGTTAACCCCTATCCGACATAACACAACCCACGTTGCACCCCTAGTTCTACCAAATCAATTTATTTGAAACCCATCCAATAAGCCACAGACAAATGGACAGTAGATGAATATTATTGGGTGTCAATTGGCAGATGCACTTTCCAGTCACTTGCACAGAAGTTATACCATGGTCATTTTACCATGTAAATGCTCGCTATGTACTTTCCAAATAGCGCCAGCAGCCACAGCCAGGCAGTACAGAAAAATGGCCAACTAGATGTGGGGTCCCTGACTAAAATTTTCAGCAAGGTGGCAACACCATGGTTAGTCAATTGTATTATTGTATTTTTATGCTTGCAAAATATAAGTATCATGATAACATAGTATACAGGCTCAGAAATCATTGCAGTGGTGACTGGTAAGAACTGATAATTAAAATGGTTTGACATTAATCTACAGCATCAAAGTGTAAAGTTGTTTTCTTTTTCTCATTGACATTCCAGTAAGAATATGGTAGCAACAAATCCTCAGATACTTGAACTCAAACCTCTGAATTTGCATGAACATGTGACCAAAGAATAATTGTACTATGACAAAGCCTCTGTACTTCTCTAAATGTACATCAAGGTTATCAATACTAGGTGGAACAGAGGCAGCTTCAAAGTGCTGAAATAAACTGTGTTAGAGGAAACTGAGCTTCTTGTTCCTCAGAAGGATCAACTATGTATGTGACAGATATCGAACTGCCACAGATACATAAAATCTTCCCCATTCAAGGCAGGTGAAAGAACTGCCCCAAAAAGCAAACACATAAAGTGTGCATTGCATGCATTGGTATGCCTAGAGACCTCAAACAACATTCAAGCTAAGACCTAGAAACATCAATTTTTGAAGCCTCTCTCTTTGAAAACATTTTCATCCAATGGATAGTACTTCTTGGGGGAGATACTTGTTAAATCAACATCTATACTTTTGCCACTAAATGGTCAAAACCTATAGAAAAGCAGTTAAATCTCACCTGGCGTACCCACTCCAATTGTATCACCAAGCGAGATTTCAAAGCAGCCCATTTCATAAAGCTCTTTAGAAACATACGCGACTTTTGATGGAGCTACTGCTCCCTCAACAGGGCAGCCCACAACGCAGGACACATACCTTTCATGATCAGATAAAAACAACATCAAATCAGCACACTGCAAAAGCAGGAAGCATGATTCACAAGATATTGACATCCAACATGGTAAGCCAATCAAACAATGAAAGCTAGTAGAAATATAAAAAAGGAATCATTCAGAAATATAGCAACTCACTTTCAGTATCATATTGATATTGACCATAAGTCCATAAACAATTAAGGGTCTGTTTGGATATGCAACTAAGTCCACATTTTGTTATCTTTCAGTTCAATCAAGATGAAATAACAAAACCACAATAACTATTGGTACTCTTATAGGCAAGTCTCCCTTGACTGTATGCAGAATCCTTCATATCAAATTGAATTCTAAGCCATTGCATCCCACAAAATGACCCCTCAATGACAAACATGGATGAAATTTGGTCATTTCTGCAGCCTTGCATGAACTCATCGATCCACCCTTATTGAAGATGTCTCCAGCATTCCTTGCATGTCACTGTTAAAATGCTGTCAGTTCATTTATATTTCATTTGGATTAGTCATAGGCAAGTCTGTGTGATGTCTGCTTAAGTTTGTTCTCAGACATCATCCAACATCTTCATCTAAAATGATCAAAGTACACTCTTGCTATCTTCTAGCAGAATGACAATGATACTCAAAACTGAGCATCATTACATCAGTCACTTTGTCATTGAGCTAGCTAACCAAATACATGATGAAAAGGATTGACAAGAAACATAGGGCAAAGAACTTGTTCTTAAAAAGTTCCACATAAATGTAACTATTTGACCTAAACGAAACGGAAATTATAATGGCAATAAATGAGCCAAATTATTAAAAATAGTGGATCAAAAGTTGCAAAATGGAGTAGCTGTGCCCTTTGTTCATATTTAAACAGTATACATGGCAGTTGTACATCATAAAAATGAATTAAAGTTGAAGCCATGGTTTATCAACTTAAATGAGTTGAGTTTGTAATTGGCATAACCCAGAATGAACCAAACAAACTTAAGATCCTGCTCAGATGTTCAAAATTGAACCCCTCATTGAAGACAAAATGATTTGCTAGGAAAGAAGGAAAAATATTAGAAAACGACAAATCTTTATTAGTTACTGTAAAGAAATCACAGGGCCCTGAACCTTCAAAGAAGAATGGGTTCTAAGAAACAGAAAGGCGCAACTCACCCACGAACAGGTATAGAAAGCTTCCTGGCAGCAGCAGTGATATCACGATAGCGAGCGAGACTATCCTCAATGCTGCAATTAATGTTTGATCTAGAGAAGCCCTCAGAAGCAGATGCAAATACTGCAACCTCCTTAGCTCCAGCTGCTACTGCCGCATCAAAACCCTGGAGCATGTGATATCGAATTAATGATTATCTCTTCAAACAAATTTTATAATATAAATAATTTAGGAATCAGATTGAGAGAAGTGATTACTTTAACATTGGGTGTTAACACAGGCAACCTCACACCCTCCACTCTTCGAACAGCTTCCATTACGTCCTTTGCATCCGCTAGCTATAGCGTATTTTGGCAATAAAATGACTCATAAGGGCTTAAAGTCACAGATTAAAATTTCCATAAACTACAAAAATGCAGCTAGGACAGAAAATTTTAAACTATTTAATGCATACAAGCAGAAGTGTAAACTCAAGCAGAATTGCATGAAAAAGATAAATTGTGCAAGAAGATAATGCTGTGTCATTGAAATAAACTATACACAATTTACTAGCGAATGCAGAAACAATGGTGAATAACAAGACATTGGGTGACAAATAATGAGCAGTCAGAAATAGGATGCAAAGTAATTCACAAACCTCCATGACTTTGGAGCAGAGTTTTAAGAGAAAAGGGCAACAAAAAAAATTTTTTTTTTAAAAAAAGATCAGTAGTTTCTGCATAAAATACATGGAATCAAAAAGTCGCAACAGGCACCAGTAGCAATTGTGCAATCCAAAAAATCTACAAAAACATCCTTGTCCCTTTCAGCCTGCCAGAAACCAATTTTAATGCAGATTGACAGACAGTTTACATCTTGCCAACTCAGTTTTCATTTTCCTGACCACCAAGAGCCAATCGCTATGTCCACCTCAGTGGTCACAAGTCTGATCTGCTGTTTTAAACCATCTAGGCCAAAGCATTACTAGCCGTCCCTATAAATCTAACAATTATCTTGCAGTTTTGCATTGAATTTTGAAAACCTTTGTCCATTCAATAATGAAAACAGACATATTAAGCACCTTGCTACTAAAACACTTTATTACCAAAACAGTTAAACAAGGGGACCAAAAAGGAAAAAAGAGAAAAAAATGAAGAATACATAGTACCTGAATAAAGAAAACAAAGCCATAGTACCTGTGGAACCCATTTTGGTGAAACAAAACTCGTAGCCTCAACAACAGGGAGACCGCAAGAAATCAACCTTTGGATCAATTCAATCTTTACAATTGTAGGTACAATGTTCTTTTCATTTTGTAATCCATCCCTTGGTCCAACTTCCACAATATTTACAAACTTTGGTACATCACCTAAAAGCTGCAATTATCACAAAATTCTAGATTATTCACCACTAGAAACAGAAACATGTAACATTGGAAAAATTATTATTATTACAATAAAGAATTAGCAATTAGCAAATGAAGACTATACAATTAGGAACAAAGAAACGTCTGATAAAGCTATTAAGAATTACAAAATCTAACTTTGATCATTTATAAGGAGTTGCAGTTAATAATGTAGAACTGCAGGCATGCAGAATCTGTGTATGGATGGGAAGAAGCGCAAGATTAGCAAGCCCAAAAACATAATGATGGCAAAGAGATAGGTTCACGACTTTTATTTCTGAAGGGTCACATGGATCGATAATTCAGGCATGCAGTGCTGTTAAGTGTCAATAGCTTCAGTAATAAGGTGAACTTGTTATGGTAGAAGGAATTGCAAGAGTATGAGAAAGAAATATAAATAGAGTTGGACTGAAGTAGTGGAAAGATGTTTGGAACCTCATTCATCTTTTGATAATGCACCTCTATGAGAACTTTTGAACAAGCTCATTGCTCATGATATTTTTGAACAACCCAAGGCTTCTCATCGCATAAAAATCACAGATTGATCTGTAAAATAAAGCTAACCCCACATGTTTGGGAGGAGGCCTTTGTTACAATGATTCATATGCAACTCAACAACAAACAACGCATGAACACATGCATGCATCCGATGACATGTGCGTATGGACAGGTGGGTTTATACATGCATGTGTATTCATTCCTTTCTTTTCAAATATAAAAAGTCAGACTCGCCTAAGTTGCAGGCAACTGATCTGAATCAAACTTTGTATTACACCTACTTAGTTCAGGGCCCCAACTCCCAAGTTTCATACATTAAATATAGGCCACATCAACCAAAAACCTCTCATCTCATGCTTTCAAATAATGAATTCCACAGCACCTTATTTTGTAGATAGCTTGTGTTCTCACATTTGCTTTGCGTACAATATTGGCGATCCTGCAAAAATGATGAGTGGAAAATACTTTGCACTCTTCTCCAAGAAGGATATGAGGGCCTTGGACTTAAGGACAGTCCTTCAAAGGTTCCTCTTGAATGTCGTCTTCCTGGGAATGCCTCATTCATGTATTCCTCACTGCAAAGAAAGATCTTCTTAAAGCTATCTTCTTAAATAATAAATATCTGTTATATAATAGTTGAGAACCAAATAGAAAGATAAAGCATTTGCACTAGAAAAATAAAATGAACTGTAATGTAATGCAAATAAAATTTCCAAATTCCAAGTACGCTGCTTTAATAGTATTACACTGAGACCCTAGTGTTCAGCATTTCTCACTGTGCCATTACCAAAATAAGTATCAACAAGACAAATAAAAATAGCATTTTCTCCAGAAATGTGAGCTCTGGGGAAAAGATTTTCACTTTGTCAGTCTTCAATCCACATCCACCCATAGTTGTTAAAGGCACGTCTAAGCGTGCGCCTAGGCTCAAGGCTCACCTCTTGCACCTTGAGGTGTACTTGGTGCGCCCGATTAAACTTTCCCAAAAAAATATTAAATGAAAAAACTTTCAACATTCAAATAGGACTTTAACTTCTCCAATCTCCCCTTTCTTTCTTAGCTTAACCAAAGTTGATGCCCTCCATAGGATTATATTTAACATTTGAGTCATCTTAATATTTTATTCTTATAAATTTTATATACAATTAAATTTATTTGATTTTATATAATGTGCATCTTGCTTCACTCAGGCGCGCACCTTGCCAATGCGCCTTGAGCCTAGGCCCCAAGAGCCCTTTGTGCCTTGGTGCGCCTTTAGCCTTTAACAACTATGCATCCACCATTTCTTTAGGTAGAAGAAATCCCATTCCAACATATTTTTTAGCAGACAGCCATAAGTCCAATGGAACATGAAATGCTTTTTCCAAAATGGTCACATGAATCAAGAAGCCACTGCAATCAGTGATAGAAACCCTTTGAATTCTCAAGGAATAAAAATGAAAAATCAAGCTTCTAAGCTGAATCACAAGTTGTAACCAACTCTTTAAGACGTAATGCCCTATAGGAAACCAGCTATTCTGCTGGTTGAATCAAACAAAACCCTTTAATAAAAAAGCACCTCTCCATCCCTACCAATCATTTGTAGATTAAATAATTTGCGGCATGAATTTTGAACCCATCATTGTCCTCCATCACATGCAGGCAACCTGATTAGTACGCTGAGCAGACTTGGCCCATATACACAAACAGTAGGGCATGGATGGTGCATTGCCTGGATCCCAACCTATGCAACAACCTGGCAACTTTGGATGATATTCTAATTATGCTTATGCAACTATACTTGCCAGGAAAACCATCAGATCTTCTAAATAAAATCAACACTGACAACTAAATGAATTTTTCAATTTACCAGCTATTTATCCTCCATATCTTTTTTCATAGTAGATTATTTGGCCGTTAAGTTTAAAGAGATATACAATTAGGTATTAAAGTCAAATAAAATTTCTTAGAGGTTACATCACAATAAGAAAGTGTCAGATCTTGATGTACCATCAAGGCAATAGTGCCCTGATAAGCCCATTTCAACCAGTAGGTTCACAGTTAGTTCTTTTTAACATCAAAATGATGGTATTAGTGTGGATGAACTGCTAACTTAGAAATCTTCCATATTGGATAAGTCTTATCCATCCCATATTTGGATTTTATGGATTAACCCCATATTTTCTTCTTATCATCTGGAAGCCACTGTCAAACTGTTGTGAAATTCTAAAAAAGAATCTCTTGACTCCTGAGGCTTCCAATTCATCCCAAGCCTACCACATTAGCCCCATGAATCAGAAAAAATGGCCATGACTTTTACTACAAAAACAAAGACATCAGTCACTTTCAGACATGGAAGGAGCACATAATATTACTTGTCCAGAGACCTTCTAATAAATTAATGTCCATGGCATTAAACCAGGACAAAAGACAATACATGTGAGGGACATCAAATAGATTAGACCATAACAACGTATCTTCATCTAATGAACACATACTTGCAAGTGCTATAAGAACTGCAACTCCTCTCTTCAATCAAGCTATTTTCCATCTCCATTTCATCCGAACTCAGCTGGCAAGTGCTGGAGAAAAATCTTTGAAGTCTACAGATGCTGTCCAAGGGTAGCAAGTTATCAAGACCAGCTAAACCCTCCAAACCCAACACTTTCGAGCCAGATGTCAAAAGGGAAACTGGAGTAAGTGTGCAAGATAGGCGACTTCTCCACCATGAACAATTATACAAGGACTTTGACGCCAGCATTAGGTCAGCAGCTGTTGCAAAACAATCAATCGACTCATATCAATGAACTATTCGAACTTATTCCAAGAATCCAAATGCACATGTACAGGATGAGTTTACAATCAAAAAGAGAAAAAAAAAATGTTGATGAAACGTGGATCAAGAAACTGAGGTTTTTTGAAGGTTTAGCACACAGACATTGATTCAACGAATTAGAGTTCCAAAACTCATATATCTTAAGTAGCAGTACTTAACCCACCTTTTCAAGGAAGGGTGTCGAGCCCTATACTGATACTGAGAAATGACATAATACTGCAATTTTCACAGGTGTTCAAGCTTGTGCTTTGAATAGGAACATGGTGTGACAAAGAGTTAAGATTTTTATGTGGTTGAGCCAATGCTCGAACTTATAATCAATGGAAACAATTGGATAGGACTGCACTCGTTGCATTATCTTCCCAATTCAAATAACAACCTTAAAACCTTAGTCAATACAAGCTTCACTTGTCAACACACATTTTAAATATCCTTCCATGCATTCTTATTACAGATTCCATGCATTCTTATTACAGATAATGGCTACAGTTATTGGGGTATATAAAATTCTGGTGGGCTCTTTGATGCATTTGGGTGGGACCCAATTCGAGCTTTCGCTGGAAAATCATAAGACGAATTAGAATCCCAGACACGGGCATCCAATCCGGCTCGGAAAAGGGAAGGAAAAAAGAATATGATAAATTTGAAGAAAGAGAAAAAAAAAACCATCAGCTACATCAAATACCAAATAAAAGAATGAAATGAGAACCACAATATCTACAATCTCACCATCGGAATAAGAAATCCAAAGTCTGAATTTTTCTCAGATGGAGATGGACGGAAAGCAAACGAACGGCGTAAGAAGCAGACGCGGCTATCCACCGCTCAGTTTCGTTTCGGCTGCAATGGTTTCCAGCGGCTTACGCGAACGCGAATGCGAATGCGCCACACGTGTAAACTAGACTGTGGTGTCAATTCTTACCCGAAGATAAAAGCTGGAGATGCTTTAAGCTTAAAATTTAGGGGCTGCTCTGCTGGTGTATGTGAAAGGATGTAATAGAAAATGATGTGAGCATAAAATTAAAATAAATAATTGGGTAATAAATAAAAATATAGGTAATGATAAAAAAAAAAAAAGTTAAAGTAAAGTGGCTATGAAAAATACGTGTAAAATTATATCTTAGAAAATGAATTTCCCAAGTAAATCCATGCAAATGCATGAGTTTATATGTAACTGATTAATCCCTTAAGGCTCCCGTTTGGCTGAAAAGAAGCGAAAGAAATTAAAATAAAAAGAAAAATTGTAATTGCTGCTAATTGTTTTAATAACCGTATTTTATTTATTCTTTTTAAAATGTGGCAAAAGCTTTTATGACACTAGCTGCCAACCTAACTTGCCAACTCTTATCTTTTGTTTGCTGGGCTTGGAGCCAACAATGAGAGCAACACTCACGTTAGAAATAATATGAAAATGCTTGGACAAAAACCCAATACAATGAAACAATAGAATCCATGCAATTAACCTTGTTTCGCTTCTTTATTTTGACTGTACTCATTTTATGTACATATTTGTCCAACATTTTTTTTCCATAAATCATGGCAAGTTTTATAAATATTTTATTTTATTTTAATTATGACTCCATGATTACATATGTTGAAAGTACAACATTATTTCTTATACCCAACTTATGTTCTAGCCTATGTTCTGTACTTTGTTTTGACCTGGTCGATTTGAGGTTAAGCTCAGGATAAACTTGATTTAGCTCAAGTGTTACAAACTAAGCTCAAACCAATCTTTATTGAAGTTCAAGTGTGGCATAGCCTGGCTTGATTTAGCTTGTTTACACACCTAATAGAAAAACGCATGATTAAGGAAAATTGACTTAAAGCAAACATTGATAGTGACCTTAAAGAGTACAATGTCTATGTTATGGGTGCAACCCTTGTTCATAAAATTGGAGTTCTCCTCAACCCTAATTCTAACCTTATTTATAAAATTTTAATCCTAACCTTATTTTTGAAAATGGAGCTTAGCTTGAATTTAGGTTGGAATTCAGGTTGATGAAAATATAATGATCGCCTAATTAAGTAAAATATCATTATTTAAATTACTCATTTATATTCCAAATTAAATAGAAAACAACATACAATTCAGTGTTTAAAATTTTCATTTATGTTCCAAAGTTCAAACTAAATGAAAAACTATATGTCAAAGTTCAAATTAAATGGAAAACTAATTATTCATATTTCAAAGTTTAAACCAAATGAAAAATTACCTATTCATGTTTTAAACTAATGAAAAGCAACACATCATTCAATATTAATATATCTATAATATTTATATTGAAATTGGGTTCTGGTTGATCCCAACGGTAGCCCCGGATAATTTTAAATCAAGTTTGGATTAACAAAACCTAAGCTTCAACACTACTCAAATTCAGGTTTGGTTCCCCCTAGTCAGCATGGTCATAGCATTGAAACTTGCATAGCCATGGTGAGATTTTAAAGAGTATACTGTTTGCATGGCCATAAACTTGAGGCCTGTATGGCCTACTACCACTAGCTAGTCTCAAATGTGATGCGGTCGAGGATTTTTTATTTATTTATTTTAATTCAGAAAAAAATATTATTAATATCATCATCTTATAATTCTTTCATATATTTTATTATTTCCTATCCTTTTATATTTGTTTTATTATTATATGGCCAACCGATCGAGTAGGTGGGCCTGATTCTTCCATGATGGGGATGGCTCTCCATGGTACAGCTGCTCTATCCAGCTAGGTCTAGGAAAAAGAAAGCGTACCTTTTTTATATCAATCCCTCTCATTTCTATTTCTTGAAATCTTGAATACATCCCGATCCGGTATCCATTTGTCATGCTCTTAAAGTCATGCTTGACCATGGGTGAAATTGGAGTATGTACCACACCAGCTTGTTCTTGGGCAATTGATTTTTTATATTTACAAATTGACAAGATGTTAGGGCCATTTTCAAGAATTATGAAAAGTATTTCTTAATACAGAGATATTTCTTACTTGCTAATACAATTGGAAAAAAAGTATATTTTTAATTTTAAACTTTTTTTAATAATTATTATAAAAAAAGTTACTTTATCAAACAAGGAAAGACAAATACGAGCATAATATCAATTATAAAGTGAATAAAATTAAAATAAATATGAGATAATAATTAAAAAATAGATAATAATAATAAATTATTATTATGATCAATTTATTTATTTAATCATTTCTTAAAAAATAAAATTTTGTTGAAAAATTAAACTTTTTATGTTCTTTTTCCCAACCAAACAAGGTTCAGAGAAATTTCTTTTTTACAAGTTTTCTTAAATTTAGCTTATTATTTTAAGGCAGTTAATTTAAATTAAATAAATCATTCATTCCAAAATTAATTTAATCAAATAAATCATAAAAGTCAAATAGCTCTCAGCAACATTGGCTTATGTTAAATTTTTCATGCTTTTAAAATCTTTAAAAAATCCATGAAAAAATATTTTTTTAACTAATGCTTTCAGATTCTTTAGAAAGCATCTTTGAAAACATAATATATTTTATTGAAAAATATTTTTAATTTGTATATTTAAAATGAGTTCACGATGACTAAATAATAATATGCTTTAAATCATCAAACAACTCCATGAATATTCTTTAAAATACAAGAAATATCTAGGCAAGTTAATATCACGAAGAAATCAATAAATAACTGGCTTTTTATTCATTGTAAATGATAGGGACTTTTTTGATAATTTCAGAAATTAAAGGAATTGTTTTGAGATTTTCTGAAATGACAGGGACGAACGGATGCAAAACCGACGAGAAGCGATGAAAAGGCTCTCGATTTCTTTACATCCTCACAGGTCTACCGAGCAGCCTTCTTTCCTCGTCTTTTACTCTCACATCTCCGACGCAGATTTTTCCTACCTCTAGCTTCTTCGCTTCCTCTCCAATTGAAAGGTACTGTTCCTCCGATTTCCGATTTCGAGGAATTTTCTCTCTGCCTTTTTTTAAAGTTTTTTTTGGTTTAATTGTATGCGGGTATCATCAACTTCAGCAATAAGTTGTGTTTTTTGATCATTTAAGACATCTTACTTCCAATATCAACCGAATTCTTTTCACCCATTTTTTATTTTCTCTTGTTGTTTCATCCTAAACGGATACTGCGTGAATCTCTGAGCTGAAATCGTGATTCATTCTCTTATTTGCTTAGTTTGTAGATTCTATAATGTAAAAAATCTTGAAGCATAGGCTATTCCAAGAGATTTACCCATAAAGCGCATCCTAGAAATGCTAAAAATTATCAGAATCCGTCATAACATCTTGCGGAGGTATTTTGAGAAGCCTGCCAACAGGAATGATTTGAATTTTTTCATGTGATATGGGCAAATAGTCATGTGCAAAAGCTCATAAATTGCAGCTTGATATGCCATACAAAAATGTGAATTTTATACAAATGTTATTATGTCCCATTGAATTTGAAGCTTACATTTAAGTTTCCATAGTCACGCACCATTCAGATGAAACCGTTACAAAGTTGGAAATGCATGTGTTTGGTGAGGGGTTGGCATTGAACACTGACCACCAAAACAAATTGGGCTCCATTTCATTGAATTCCAATTCCATGTATGTGGATCATTAATATTTGTGAAAAACAGTGTACGTCTCTGCGGGAAAGCTGCATGTGCGAGTAGAAAGATAAAACTACTGGTTTTGAGTGTCTCTGTACTTTGATAATTGGAATTCTTAAAAATATTATTGGTTTTTATTTCTTAAATGCAGGTTGAACATAAGAAGCATCTATCCTTTTGTCTGACCAGATTGATACTGGAATCTCGAGGACCATGTTGGCATGAACATGAATATTGCTTGCTATCATGATGGATCGAAAGCAGCATATTGCAATATTTACAACTGCGAGCCTTCCATGGATGACTGGGACTGCCATTAACCCTCTCTTTCGTGCAGCTTATCTTGCGAAGGATGGAGAGAGAAATGTTACGTTGGTGATTCCTTGGTTGTCTTTGAAAGATCAACAACTTGTTTATCCAAATAACACTACTTTTGGATCACCATTGGAGCATGAAACTTATGTTCGTCGTTGGCTTGAAGATAGGACTGGACTTTTATCTAGATTTAAGATATGTTTCTATCCTGGCAAGGTAATTAACTTTGAAGATGAGTTATAGTATGTTATACTTAAAGCAGGATAAGATACGATATTTCATATAGGTTACAAGGAATTTCTCATATGCAAAATATTATAGATACTAAGATTGTGCAAGAGGTAGAAGATGAAAATTGTGTGCAACAAGATGAATATGGGGCTCACCTCAGTCTTTTCATGGCATCCTGTCAAATGATCAGTCAGTGCACAATGAAGGTTTTGAAAATTTATCTTGTTGATTCAACCATCAGGTGGGCAAATGTTCTAATCTGTAGGCTTCTGATTGTTATCTATTGGTTATTATGAATTCTTGATGCCCAAAGTGGCCAGCTTTTCTTATTGTCCTTTTTTATTGAAAGATTCTATTGCATAGATTGGATGCAGTGCATGCTCCTATCTGAACTCTGCATCTGTAAATTGTCATTTGCAAGCCATTCTTATAATTAACATGCATACACGAAATATAAGAAATAGGTTAGATATTCAACCTGGAATTATCACCCAGCTAAATAGGTTTGTGTATAGAGGACTGAAGGAGCGAAGGGCAGATACAGAAAAAAAAATTCAGGACAGCTGGTCCATTTATCAGGTGGGATCAATGTGGCCACACACTGGCCATGTAGTGGGCTACTCCATCTTGTCCTGTGGGTGTGTGGCTTGATTCACTTGAATATAGACTACCGATTTTTTCTCCTCATGTATGTTTAATGTACATGATGCTTGAACGCCTTCGATTTTTCTGCTTTGGGGGCATATTTGACTGTCAGCCCTGGCTGGTTGATGGCCCAGTTTTATTAGCCATGATCAGAAATTCCTTCTGGTCATATTAGCATGTATTCTGTTTTAAATATTTCTCTTGGAACTGAGGTGGACTTAGGTTGTCAAGTTGTTGTACTTATAATCTATAAGTAGAAGCTTCTTCTTGAATTGTAATTATTCTGTGTATGTTTGAATATTTAGTCATGAGACAACAATGTTGCAGTTTGATCCAGAGAAGAGGAGCATTTTAGCTGTTGGAGATATTACAGAAATAATCCCCGATGAAGATGCAGACATTGCTGTCCTTGAGGAGCCTGAACATCTTACCTGGTACCATCACGGGAGAAGGTGGAAAACCAAATTCCGGCAAGTTATAGGTGTTGTCCACACCAATTATCTGGAATATGTAAAGAGGGAAAAAAATGGGCAGCTGCAAGCTTTCGTTCTGAAGTACATTAACAATTGGGTTGTTGAAATCTACTGCCACAAGGTATAACTCTTGATAAGGTTACTTCCAATAAAAGGGGGTTTTTCTGGATTAATTCCATGAGCTGTGTTAGCAATATGAATTAGCTCTTTTTATGCTTACGCTGATTCTCGTCTAAGTGCACTATTGATTGTCTTCTTTCGTATCTTAATATATCATCCTCTAGGGAATATCCTTTAGGGCAAAATATATTAAATATTATCAAATGAACCAACATCATCTCAAATCAGGCCCCTTTTTATTAAGCACATTGTGGACTCCATTTCCTCTTGCTTTTCTTTCTTGCTAAATATAGAAGAAAGGGTAATGATCAAATGTGACCAGGCTGTCATGATGTTTATGCTAAACATTCTAGTGGTACCTCCTATAGTCATGTGATTATGTTCTGCTAAATAAGGACTTCATGTTTTGTATAATTTCTCATACGAATGTATTGAAGAAACCATGATATCAAGAGAAGCAAAGTTGTCAATCAGTCAGTGCAATGACCATGAGCATCCCCTTTATGCATGTTGCTATGAGACTGTGTAAGTACTATGAGAGAGAGGGGCAGGGGAGCACCACATGCTTCATGATAGCTGGTATTCCCTTTTCTGTATATGCACAGAAGAAATCTGGGCTGCCATAAAAACAAAATAATTAGTAGATAACATGTAATATAATTTCTTGGTTTCCTCTATCTTGTTTTGAATGACTTACCTTGATCACAATTCTCATGACATAACAGGTTATAAGATTATCTGCTGCGACTCAAGATCTTCCAAGATCCATCATCAGCAATGTTCATGGTGTCAACCCCAGGTTCCTTGAGATTGGCAAGAAACTTCAAGACAGGCAACTGAGTGGAAAAAAACAAGCATTCACCAAGGGTGTCTACTATATTGGGAAGATGGTTTGGAGTAAAGGCTATAAAGAGCTGCTTCAACTACTATCAAAGCACCAAGACCAACTGCTTGAGCTCCGAGTAGACTTGTATGGAACTGGGGAAGACTCAGAGCAAGTCCAAGAGGCAGCTAGAAAGTTGAAAATGACTGTTGAGGTCTACCCTGGCCAAGATCATGCTGATCCTTTGTTTCATGAGTGAGTTTCTGCTGGTCCCCATGCACTTTCATTGATCTTTTCTGTAGGTCATATGGAAAACCAAGAATATGAAAAAGGACAGGAACTTAAGAGTGATGTAGAATGGGGTTGCTCTAATTCCAATTTGATGGTGAACATAAAAACTCTAATACTAATCCGAAAAAAGCTCTGATAGTCATTTGATGTAGATTGGAAAGGGAAAGAATTTGGGAAAAGAGGAAAACAAATTAGAAAAAGAGAAAAGATCCTCTCAAGGGAAAAGATAAGAATTTAGGGAAGAGAAGTGAGACTTTAAGAAATAATAGAGATTAGAATACAAGAAATGAAGAATTCGAGAAGAAGAAATTAAGGGAGAGGAAAGAAGAAAATTCCCTTGATTTCAATAACCAATTATGCTTTGAATTGTCTAAGCTCTAATAGAAATAACTTTAATTTGAACGATTATAAAAAAAAGGGCATACCCAATGAATGAATCTCCCACCAATGCGGGGTTTGGGAAGGGCACTGCCAAAGATGCATGTGAAAAGCTTTGCCCAATTTAAACAACTATAAATAAAATTTTTAAATAAAATGATAGAAGAAAATTTAAATACTGGATCTAAATCATTCATCAAGCTTATCTTTATTTTGACCCTTTAATAAATGTCCAAAATATACATAAAATAAACTAAACCCTGTTGATTACCCTATGCCCAAAAATAAGTGCATCTGACATAAACTATCGCTTCTGTGATGTTATCCATCATGGTGATTTGCTAATTACAACTTGTGGCAAATTGTGTGAGATCCAAGCTATCCAGCAAGCCTGTACATATATTTGCAAGACCCCATGATCTTGCTGTTTGCATCTCAAGAGTGCACTGTGTTTTATTACAAAAGCCTGTAAAAATCAGTTGCACATCTTTCTGTTTTTACATACTGTGGCTCAGTAAATGATACAAATGAAGTCTGTGGAGCCAAGCCATCTGAAAAGATTGGCCCACCTTGCTCCAGGCACATGATGCCTAGGAAATGGGAGTTCTTTGTCACCCAAGTGCTTTATGGTGTTGATTTGTCGATCCCCTTCCTGTTGACCAACTGTGTGGGTGCATATCACATTTTGCTGTCTCTATGGGGCACTACAAACTCATGATCTTTCCACACAGGTATCTTAGCAGGCTTTCATGTGTTCTCACACACATGGATGGCTCAGACGTATTAGTGGGCTTTCACATGTTACTGCACACATGGACGGCTCTTATGTTACACATCTGACTCTTATGTCTTGAAATTTGATATTAGAAGATTCCAAGACCAACAAGAGTGTTTGCTTTCAACAGGTACAAAGTATTCCTGAATCCAAGCACAACTGATGTAGTTTGCACAACCACAGCTGAAGCACTGGCTATGGGCAAAATAGTTATTTGTGCTGACCATCCATCAAATGACTTCTTCAAGCAATTCCCCAATTGCCGTACATACAAGGACAGCAACGAATTCGTAGAGGTGATGCAGATGGCATTGACAGGCGAGTCAGCTCCACTAACCGATAACCAACATCATGAACTTTCCTGGGAGGCTGCTACAAGAAGGTTTGTGGAGGCTGCGGAGCTCAATCAGAAGGCTGCAGAGGAAACAGTGGCCCCATTGCCACCAGGTTTCATGTCAACATCAGTGATGGTGTCTGGTCTAAAGAAGAATCTTGAAGAAGCATCAGCCTTCCTGCACTATACAGCTTCTGGGTTTGAAATGGCTCGCCGTGCTTTTGGCGCAACGCCAGGGAGTCTGCAGCCAGATGAGGACCAGTGCAAGGAGTTGGGGCTGGTTTTCCCATCTGGGAAAGATGCTTCCAACTCTTCATTCAAGAGGAGTGTTGCATAATGGATAGACTGCTCTCAAGAGTCATCACCTCGATTCCATCTTGTAAATTCCTTGTCTAAAATGTCTGTTGGTTTGCTCATTATTTATGTTGTATTTTTATTTTTATTTTTTTTTTGAGATACAAATCTTTTTCCATGTCTTTTCTTTTTCTGCAATTTGTTGTTTGGAAGTGTGGAAAGCTTTTTATCTGGGATTTCTCAAATTCGCGGTTGTGCTTGATTGAGTGGCTGGGACATGGAAAGTATTCACTAAAGTGGAATTAAGTGAGTTCTCAGATGTGGACGTGTTTTGAAGATGACATCTATAGCTCGTATTTGTTGATTGGACTTTTGGATTTGTGAGGGGCAATGTGGGATGAGACCTTGAGGTCTGTCTAGTTAGTATTGGTAAAGAAAACCAAATTAGTTGGGGTTTTAGAACGTGCTCGACTTATAAATATTAGAAAAGCTTTTTAACTTATTTTTTTTGTAAATTGTCTTAAATTGTCAATTAATGGGTCTCAATTAAGATGCACTCAAACCAAACAACTTAATTTATTATCTTACATGGCTGAAGTCGTGGATTGTTCAAATCTTTTAAATCAGTTATGTGGCTTACAATTCCTAAGAACAGCCAAATTACGTCCCCAAGACTTCTTTTTACTCGCACTTGCTTCAACCTACTTCAACATCGATTGTTACATTTCCTGGAAATCCAGACAAGTTCAAATCACATGAACTGTGTGCTTCAATAGATCACCTTCCTCCACTTCCTGTACCCACCTCTACTTGCTTCCACCCTTTCAATTAATAGCCAGCTTTAAATTGTCACAGTTGCTTTTTCTAATTCTTCAAATAGGTTAAAGATATTAGACCATTTTACATTTTAATTAAGCAGTAAAAAAATGATTTCGAGAGAAATTATCTTGTTTAATTTTTTTCTAAAATTTTTATCCTATGGCTTTAATATTTTCTTGCTGATAAAATTTATTTTACTAAACATTTACATTTGATAATTTAGTATTGATACACTACAAAATATTGACTTCACTAAAATATTTAGAATTTTATATTTTCATTTTTATAGAGGTGAGAAATTTTATAAATTTTAAATGTGATGAGATATGGGAGGATATCAAGAGTACTGAACTTCAGATAATTGGAATAGGATTTGTTAAAAAGTTGTATAACATCATTGTAGAAGATGAAAGATTTTTCAAGGAATTGCATATTTATTAACCATTTTAAATTAATTATGATCAATTGTTAGAATAGTTGCAATTTAAGAAATTTGATTTTATCCGTGGCTAAGGTTGTTATCTAGACAAGCCTAGTTAACTTATAAAACTTTAATGTTAAATTGATTTTATATTTACAAGCAATGTGTTTGCATAGCTTATGTGTGAAAATATTACTATATGTTGTATTAAATGAATAAAAATCTTAATTTATTTTTGTTTATCTAGGCTTATCTCACCAACTTTCAAATGATCATCCTTTTTTAACTAAGCATAACCAAATACCATTGGTTATGCTTGATAAGTTTTAAGCATTATAGAATGTATTTGAAGAGGATAAAAACGTGTGAAAATTGTAATTAAAAGCATGTAGAAAGGTATCATTTGATTAGGAAATGTTATAGAAGTGTATGGATATACATAGACTTGTGCAAATTAAACCTCGATTGAGTTTTGCGTAAGATACATATGTATAAAGAGTTTTAAAAAATTGTTAGAAATGACAAGAGAGATTAAAAGGATTTATAGAATCTTAAATGAATAACTTGAGCTTTTTGTATTAATGATAGTAGGACTTGCCAATTGACTCTAAAATCCTAATAAAGAAAAGTAAATTTTTAATTTTTAGGGTTGCTTCATTATATGTGTACCTAAAAACCCAATTTTTTTTATTATTACCTTTGACCGATATCATCTCTTATATCATTAAATTTCTTCTTGTTTTAATCTTTTGGATCTCACCATAAGAGCAATACTAATTAATATATTTCGAGCCCCAACTTAAATTTATGCGTGCATTTTGATGTCCGATTAAGACTTTTTAGAAACTTAAAGTGGAGTAAATTTGGATAAGTGTGAATTTTGAAAATTTTTAAAGGAGATAATAATATCAGGTGGAGTAAGAATAATATCAGTAAAATAGTGAACAAAGATAAAATAAATAAACATTTTAGAAAAAAATAAAATTAGCGATATAAATATAGATTATAATACATAAAGAAAGATTATTAGAGGTAAATAAATATTATGTAATAAAAGATGAGAGTTTTAGAAATTAACCCCCGTCCAAGCTCCCATAGTTCGTGGAATTAAAAAACGATAATGGCATCTAATTTGATTTTTTTTGTGTCAAATATTGTTTTAGATCTGCACACACATCTCACATGTGAAGTTGTAATGGGCACATGGAATTGAGGTGGGAGCATCTAACACAGTAGCGTCAATACTCATGGCTCAACCATTGATCGAAAGAGGCTACAAGCACAGCCCTTTTCGGGTTGGGTCTCTTTGTGGAGCATTTGACAGCGGCCAGTATGGCTACTAATACTCATGGCTCAACCATTGATTGAACAAGGCTACAAGCACAGCCTTTTTCTGGTTGAGTCTTTTTGTGGAGGATTTTACAGTGGCCGGTATGGCTGTTAAATCCCAAGAGTAAATACTGAATAAATTCTATTAGAAGAAAATTAGTGGGTAATTAATCTCTTATAATTTTCTATCACTAACATTTTTTTGATAATATTATGTGGATTTAAATTTTATTTATCAAATATTTGAAATCAATAACTGAATGCAGTTAGATAAGAACATTAATTTAGAATAAGTGAAATATTACCATCATTAGATTTGAAGATGCTTATTTCATTTGTTTTTCAACATGTAGGCTATATGAAATAGTTCTGTTGATTGAGATATTGGAGTAAACCAGGAAGCAAGAAATTTTATAAGTTCCTCATGTTTTACTAGAAACATGAAGAAAACAAAGACAAGGGTGGCCATAACTCAAACTATTACATCAATGTTAACAAAAATTAACTAAATAATTAATTAAATTAGAATAAATAAATGTCTGATGTGAGTTGTACAAAAAGTTACAAAGATGTAATTTCCAAAATACAACCAAAGCTGGCTTTTAGGTTTTCAACCAACCTAAAGAAATATTCTTCCTCATGTTACATGGGCTGCTGAGATATGGGCTTATGAACTTGTCCCACAGCTATTTTCGAGCCCAATGACTCCATTGCTCTGTTGGTTGATCCAGTTGAAAAGACAAGGAAATGAAAGAAAAAAAAAAAATCAAAATTTTAAGATTGTATAGGCTATATTATTAAAACCAGACCGAAGCAGCTGGTCGAACAGGTCAAAGTGGTAACCAATTGATTTACCGGTTCAGTCTAGTCTGGTCTAATCTAGTGACCTAGTTCTTAAATTTTTAATAATATCAATCCAAAAAAGTTATTTTTAAGTAATATTATTTATTGGTAAAAGTCTAAAAGATCTATTCATTTAGACGACTGAGGTCTATGCTTCAACTTTTCTTAATATGTATTGTATAATCTTTAAATTTATTTTGAAAAATACATTCAATTTGTCAATTCAGTTAAATCATGTGATTGAATGGACAATGAACTGGACGGTTTAACCTTTGGTCCGATTTCAATAAAATTGAATATTTTTGTGTGTGCAGCCTGAAAAAAATAAATTTTTTGGTCACTATTTTTATTTTCAATTGTTATTTTTTATCTATTTTAATTTTATTCATGTTATTACCAATATCATCCCGTATTATTTTAATTTTTTTGCCAATTCCTTCCATTTTACTAATCAAGGCAAGAGTAATGTAATAGCAATTGAAATATCTTTCCCCCAACTTCAAAAATCATGCACGCATCTTAGCATCTTAATATGTAATTTTCAGAAAATAAATATGGGCATATTAATCATCATATTTAATTACTTAATTATTATCAAGTCAATTATTAATAGTAGATAGCCAGAGGTTTGATTTTAATTTTTTTTTGTCATTTTTTCTCAGGCAAAAATATTACTCAATTGTTAGTCACAGATTTTAAGGCGTGGATAACTCTATGATTTATCATAATTGGTGGGTTTTATAACCTTACCATTCTTTGCTTAATAACATACAAAATATTTCAAATATGATGTATTCTTTTCACATTAAAATATATTAAAATGTTTAGGAGGATACCCCATATACATATATATATATAATCAAAATAGATATATATATATATAAGTATTTTTCTAGGGTTTAAATTGTGTTGTTACCGTAAATAATAAAAAACATATCATTTAAATTATTTGTGGTAAATAAATATTACATTAAATAAAAGATGAGAATTTTACACCCCCACCTCCCGGCGTCCAAACACCCACAGTTCATGGGATTAAAAATTGAGTGTCATCGTTGTTTTAGAATTTGCACACACATCACAACATGTATAGTCCAAATACGCGCCTGTAAATTCAACAATTGGAAACAAATTCCAGCCGTGATATGGGAGCATTAGAGACAATAGTGACATGTAAAAGCACTGGAAAATAAGAAAGTGATACACGTTAGTTTGGACACATCGCATGGGACAAAATAAAGAGGCAGACATGCTTCCATGTCTGGCGGATTCTGTTTGTTCTCTTCTTGTGCTATTCCATCGAGACAACTCAATCTTCCACCCATTCCCCATAAAATCCACCCTCCAAGTTTTATTCCATCTAAAAGCCATATACGTAGAAAGTAAGCTCGTGTTTTGGCATCTTGTGAAGAATGTATTAGACGCTTGATAAAAGCATGAAGATGTCAATCTTGAGCCCAAGCATTCAACTGGCAAACATGCATGGGACTAATGACAAAAAACTTAAGGTTGCTAGAGAATAAGAATTATTGGAAACAAACCCAAATTGGAATTTTTAGAATCCATGAAAATTTATTTTTCAATATTATCTTTT
>JAYJMB010027731.1:3512-22774 GCA_036873735.1 Pouteria campechiana
ATATATATATATATATATATATATTTTACGTGTCCTCGTTGATATGTTTGAAAGTGTTGCCTTTGACAGATCTACCCTAAGATCTGGAAAATGGGAATGTGTCGTGGCGTCTGCTTATCCAGCTAATCTTACTTATTTCCCGGCAGCCGCCTTCTACAGAACATGCCATTCGGACCATGATTATGTGCTTTCATGTATATATATTTTTTATAAGGGATCAGGGAACGGAGAAAAGATGCCAGAACGGGGTAGAGGATAATGGTTAATATTAAAATAAATAGAAATAAAATAAATAAATTTTTAGTAGGAAAAAATATAAAATAAAATTAAAAATATGAATAATAATTAAGAAAATAAGGATTACCAAGTAGTTAAGATATAAAAATTCATTCAAAAGTGTACAAAAAGGGTGAAAATGGGTGAAAAAAATATCCTTTTTTCTCCTCCTCACTAAACATACCCTAAGTATATTATTTTATTCGATTCAAGCCATTTATTATATTTTGAATCATTTATCTAGTATAAATTAGAAAATCATTCCCGGGTGAAAGCTCTTGTGAATATTATCAGTCAAGAAAATATTATATCATGTTTGAAAATTGAAAAATCACCTGTAATCATTATTATAGGTATTTAACTCATCTAAATCTTAATTTAATTACTCATAGATGGAATGGATGGTTGTTGGCAAAATTGATTAGAATGATTTAATAGATATATACATATATTATTAAGGGTTTTATTGTTATGTTCCACCTTATCACTCATACTTTTAATCATTGCCTTTTTTCATAAAAAAAAAAACTTTTTTTTTTATGTCATCATCCCCTATTTTATCAACACAAAGTATTCATTTCAAATATACCATGCGCTCTTTCCAGTACACCCTGTCCAGACACGTGACGTTCCTCTTGAAATTTATAAGATCTATTGCTTGGGTCGGGCAATGCCCTGAAAAAATTAAAAATACATTTATCAAAAGTTTTCTATTTTGGACTGATTTGCAATTGCTGTTTGGGAGTTGATTTATTTAAGCTAGCTGTCGTCTATCGTCAATTCAAAAACTAAGTACAGCTAAAATATCACAAAACGACAATGCTTGTTGTCCAAAAAAAAATTGCTGTCGTTCCATTTCTACTGGACCTTTTCCCACGTGGAGCGGTCTCTACTTTCTTCCCACGTGCGTTCCGACTAGTCCCACGCCTTCTCGACTTGATTAAAAAGCTTCATAGCCGTGCCTCACGTTCAATTGAGAAGAAATTTCAACGTGTTCCAGAAGTAGCTGGCGGCCCGACTTTATATGGCCGCACCTGTTCTACTTGAACGACAAGGGTTGGTCATGGTGCAGCTCTTTTTCTAGCGATATAAAAGCACAATAAGGCCAGTCCACCCCCCACCGGCAGCTCTACGGAGGGAAGCCAGAGCCTGTTGCAGCGAGTGTATGGTCAGTCTCTTACATCCGCCACCTTAGTTGGCTTCTTTCCTCTGCCATCATGATGAAGGGAACAACACCGCGGCTCTCAACCGTCTTGTTGGCTTTCATTCTGGTTGGTGTGGGCTTCTCCACAGATCTCCTTGTTAACCGCTGCTATGCTGCAGAGGATTCTACACTCGGGTATTTCTTTAGTTCCTGTTTGTTTTTTGTTTTAAGTATCTGTACTCCTTTAGTTTCTTATATAGGTGACATAGTATATAGGATGGAATGCATAACGTCTCAGAAAATACCAGAATTCCACATCTGACTACCGATTTCGTCTCTCCCTCATCCATTGGAGATGCTAATGCTCCATAAGATTCTCCCCAACCATCTCAGGAGGGGTACTTTTTGGAGAATTCGGCATAAACATTAATGGATAATGAAGCCAACGGCATAATAGTGGGTTGCTTCTGTAGGATAGGAATAGCATGGTGATTGCCCATAAAGTATGTTGCTTGTGAATTCTATTTACCTTCTTTGTGCTCAACGTTTCAGGGAATTTAGACACTTGGATGAGCAGAAGAACCCAAATATCTACGCTCCTACTGCATTCGAATGGCTGAAGAATATGATCGCAGAAATGGGTGGAGGGTGGCTCTCCAGCACCGATATCCCTGCCAGCAGCGAGGCCGAGAAAACCCGCAGCAGCATGCCCTTGGCCCCCAACCTGACAACTTGCCACAGATCACTTTCAGACGCTGACAGGCCCGTCTACTGCTGCCCGCCCAGACGGGAATCAGAAGAGTCCGTGATCGATTTCCAGTTCCCCAGCCCTTCCTCACCCATACGCCTCCGTCGCCCCGCCCACCTCGTCGACGAAGAATACATCGCCAAGTACAAGATGGCCGTCGCCAAGATGAAGCAGCTCAGCTACGACAATCCACACAGCTTCATGCGCCAGGCAAACATTCACTGCATCTACTGCACCGGCGCCTACAACCAAGAAAACTCCACATCCCTCCTCAAGATCCACCGCTCATGGCTCTTCTTCCCCTTCCATCGGATGATGATCTACTTCCATGAGCGCATCCTTGGAAAACTCATGGGAGACGACACCTTCGCCTTGCCGTATTGGAACTGGGATGCCCCGCCAGGCATGGTGATCCCCAGCATGTACTCCAACGGCTCTCTCCGCGAGACTCAACGTGACCGCTCCCACCTCCCACCCCAAGTAGCAGACATCGACTTCGACTACGTCGAAAGCGGCCTCGGTCCGGAAGAGCAGATAACCAAAAACCTCGCCTTCATGTATCATCAGATGGTCTCTGGAGCAAAGAAAACTGAGCTCTTCATGGGCTGTAAGTACAGAGCTGGCGAGGAGGGCTCCTGCGACGGCCCAGGGACGATCGAGCTGGCTCCTCACAACGCTCTTCACACATGGGTTGGCAGTGATCTGAACCCGGAGCGGGAGAACATGGGTGCCTTCTACTCTGCTGCACGAGATCCCATATTCTATTCCCACCATGCAAACATCGACCGTCTGTGGACGGTATGGAAGAGGCTAAGGGGACACGAGCCTGAGTTCGACGACCCTGAATGGCTCAACTCCTACTTCTACTTCCACGACGAGAACGCCCAGCTCGTCCGAGTCAGGATACGCGACGTGCTTGATATTACCAAGCTCCGATACAGTTACGAGGAGGTCGATCTTCCATGGCTCAATGCACGGCCCAAGCCGTCTGTTCCTCCCACGATTGCGCATCGCGTGTTGAAGATGAGAGAGTCGCAGAATGTGCTGCAAATGCCAGGCCACAGCTCTTCTCCCGACTTTGGTCCGGAGGGTCGGACTCTAGATGCTACGGTAAGGGTCAAGGTCCAAAGGCCAAAGATGCACAGAAGCAAGGAGGAGAAGGAGCAGGAAGAGGAGGTGTTGGTTGTTTATGGGATTGATATTAAGAAGGACAGGTATGTGAAGTTCGACGTCTTCGTCAACCTGGTCGATGAGAATAGCGCAGGCCCGGAGTTTCGAGAGTTTGCAGGGACGTTTGTTAACATGCGCCGCGGTGTGAGGCTGGTGAAGAACGAGGGGGATACGTGGAGGAAGACCAAGAGCACCCTCAAGCTGGGGATTTCTGAACTGTTGGAAGATTTGGAGGCAGACCAAGATGAGAGCATTTGGGTGACTCTTTTGCCGAAAGGAAGAACATGCGTCAATACAACCATTGAAGGAATTCGCATTGAATATATGCGGTGAAGTTTAGGACCTCTGGAAGAGTATAATGGTTTGCAGTTTTATTGTAAGATGGTGTGAAACGGTGATTACCAGGGCATGTGCCATTGCCCCCAGATAAATTCTGATGGATAGAATGCTGTCTTAAGTTTGTTTGAGCTTTTGTATTTAAACGAATGATATTCTTTTTACCAATAACACCGTGGCTGTTGTTCTTCATTGTTGTCTTCAATACTTTACAAATCTATTTAAGCCCGCCAACTGGATACTCATGAAAATTTTTATGCCCCAAAACCGCTCCAACTGGATTAAAATTTCTGGGCATGATCCATTTACAAAAGGTCTAAACATTTTTTACCAAACAACAACTACTTGTCTTTGGTCCTACAGTTTGAATATTCGTAGAGAGCAAGATCAGAATTGACCTCGGGACAAATCACAAGCAGATACTATTACATCTAAACTTTGAAAAATCACTTTAAATCAGAAAAAAAGAGCATGATTAGAATTAAACTTGAATTATTCTTCCTAGTTGGCCTAACTATTAGAATGCTTTTGATAATGACGTTGAGAATCCCTTGTTCTAAAACCAAACATTATATTAAGGTGTGATGGGCAGCCTTCCACTTCAATAGAACCTGACCGTAGGCTAGTTGAACTGTTTCTTTAAAAAAATAAAATATAATTTAAATAAATTAAAATTATAAATATTAATCTAGATAAATAGATCTTTTGTATAATTATATATTATTTTAATTCATCTTTTTATTAATCTTTTGTATAATAATATATTATTTTAATTCATCTTTTTATTTTATTAATAATATTAAAATAAAAATACTATTGGACCCAACTGGTCTGGCCGGCCGGTCTGGTCCAGTTCTCACAACAGTTAATTCAGGCATGGGCCTAGGTCCTGACAGGCGCAGATCATTTGCGGCCAAGGCCAGCTCCACATTTTCAGCGTGTGAATTCGCAAAAATGATGTCGCGTTATCTCATGGGCATTAACGACTGCCGACCGCAGTATGAGATGCCATAACTTAGATACAAAGGAAAAAGGTTTGCATGCAAGAGCCGATGAGGTGGGAAATCAGTCTAAAAAAACGCAAAACGTAAAAAGTATAGATATATAATAGATTAATAAATAATAAAATTGTTATTATCTTATATAAGCTATATAAGTATAAAAATAATAAAATCTTTATCTTCTCAGTGAATCCTATGCAAATGAAATTATAGTTTAAAAAATTTATAAATTAATATAAAATATAAATTTTGATTTAATATAAAATATAAAATCAAAATTTTGATTTAATAATAAATTTTGATTTAATATTATATTTTATATTAATTTACAAATTTAAATATAATTTCATTTACATAGTTTTCATTAAGCAAATAAAGTTTTTAGTAATTCTTTGCTTATAGATCAATACAGAATAAGTCTTTCTATTATAATATATATATATATTATATAAGAATGAAAACAACTCCAATACAATAAACTTGATAATTTTCTCGTGTTAGAATGAGATAGATAGAAGTTATGCAGGCTTAGCTAATAGCTACTTTAGGTGCACCTTTGAAGATGAAGTCTTTCATTTACCAAGCGGCTGGTAAGGTTTTGTTTCTAATCTACTTCCATCAAATCGACCCGTCAAAGCTTACCAAAATATAACAGTTGAATCTTAGGGAAATTCTAACTTAACCAAATCGTTGTGACTGCCTGATCCAGTCAACCTCAGCATCCAATGAAACTAATCGACCCATCCTTGTTCCACGTAACCCATCTCTTTCCTTCTATTTTTAAAATAAAATATAACATAGTATTTTATAAAATTCAAGAAAATAAAAAATATTTTAGAGATGAATTTCTTACTGGTTTATGTTTGCTTCCTCGCAGAAGCACAATCTCCTAAAAAATAGCTGCAGCCGTCTATCCCTCGTAAGACATAGCTAAACTGCATCACCGGCTACTTTGCAATCCTATAATATGGCAACGCTATCCTTATCTAATGCATCCTAGTCTCTATTTCCAAATCTGGACCGTCTGCACGCACAAGGTAAACCTTCGAATTCGTGACCATTAGAAATATTACACGTGGGTGAAACCTTTCGGTCTGTGACCACTTGCGTCGTATTTCTCATGCCTTTTCAGTACGCTTTCCCTTTAAACGGATGTGTGAAACGGCTTTTGGTGATGTTGGCTTTCAAAGGACACATCACAGCTTGTATAAATTCACACACTTAATGTGTGGGTTCGCCACATATGCTCCGCGCTTGTGTTGAGCTGACGGGCTCTTAGCGGCTCTTGTACTTCTTTGACAGTGTGCTGTCATGCTCGAAAAATGGAGAAAGAGGTTTTGCAAAATAATTTCCATATTTTTGTATAATTGTATTTTAGCATATATATTTTGGGTTTTTGCAAGACTAAATCTTCTAAATTTTATAAAATTGTAAAACGAACTAAGTATCGATGTGCATGAGTTAACTTATGGATTTTAGCTAATTTTATATATGGAAACCTAAAAATATCATTTTCGTTGCCTTCTCCTCTATTAACCCTTCTTTCCTCGTTGCAACCATTCACTACCTCACGAGAAGAGAGCAATTTTGTACAAAATTTATTCTACCTTTTGCTTTGAAATGGCGCCACATCCTAGAGTTCGTTCGCAACTTTATGAAACTTACAAAATTTATTTTGTAAATACCCAAAATATATATACTAAAATATAATTATATAAAGTCACAATATCTATTTTCCAAAAAAAAAAAAACCCTTATTAAAGGCAGTGTCGGCAGCATTGAATGTAAGCATGGGCAGGGAAAATTCAGATTTTCCTAGATTTGCAACCTGGCTATTATCAGTAAATTGGTGACCTGGTGGCATCCCTAAAGAATTACAAAAGTCCCATGAAATGTTAGGGTGTTTTTGTGAAGACAAAAGATGTGAACCTTATCCAAAATGGAAACAGCCATCTTAAAGGGAATTCAATAAAAACAAACGAAAGAAAAAATCTCATGGAGAAGAATCTAAGCCACACCATAATCAGCATCTCCACATACATGATTATTGTCTTCGTGCCCGAAGGTTAGCGTTTTCTATTTGCTAGTTCAATGGCAGTTCCATTGCTTCATCCTGCAAACCAGATTCTCCTGCAGTCAAAGGCTCAGATCCTTTTTCAGCTGGAAAAATGTTCTGAGATAGAAGAAGTAAAACAAATCCATGCCCAAATGATCAAAACAGGCCTTGTTCTAGACACCATACCTGCAAGCCGACTGCTTTCCATCTGCATAAGAACGAATTCCTTAGGTTGTGCTGGCATGGTTTTTGATACGATCAGCCGACCAACCACCTTCATGTGGAATAACATGATCAGAGGCCTCTCAAACAGCAATGACCCTGAGCAAGCTCTCATTCTATACTGTCAAATGCTTCATAATTCTGCTCCACCCAATGCTTACACCTTCCCTTTCTTGCTGAAGAGCTGTGCCAACTTATCAGCCTTGGAAGAAACACAACAAATTCATAGTCAGATCATAAAATCTGGCTTTGGTTCGGATGTGTATGCTACCAACTCTCTTCTCCATGTTTATGTCAAATCTGAGAGCCTTTCCTCTGCTCGTCGACTCTTCGACGGGATGCCACATAGGGATACCGTTACTTGGAACTCAATGATTGATGGGTGCGCGAAAAATGGAGAGATTGAGGTAGCACTAGAATTGTTTCATGAGATGCCAGAGAGGAATGTTATTTCATGGACTTCAATGATCACTGGCTGCGTCGAGTGTGGTCTTTTCAGAGAAGCCTTGAATCTCTTCCATGAAATGCAGGTGGGAGGCACAGAACCTGATAGCGTAGCGCTTGTAAGCGCTCTTTCTGCATGTGCACAGCTTGGGGCCTTGGATCAAGGAAGATGGATTCGTGCATACATGGAACAAAAACACATTCCAATTGATCCAATTCTAGGTTGCACGCTGGTGGACATGTACGCCAAGTGTGGCGATGTGGCAGAAGCCTTCAATGTTTTCAAGGATTTAAAACAGAAAAGCGTTTCTGCATGGACAGCCATGATCACTGGTTTAGCGACTCATGGACGTGGAAGAGAGGCTCTTGATGTGTTCCAGGAGATGATGGAGGCGGGAATCAAGCCCAACGAGATCACGTTCACAGGCATTTTGACGGCTTGCAGCTATGCAGGATTAGTGGAAGAAGGGAAACAGATTTTCAGGATCATGGATGGGGTTTATGGTGTGAGGCCATTCATCGAGCACTACGGATGCATGGTAGACCTTCTAGGCCGAGCAGGCCTGCTGAAGGAAGCAAAAGAGCTGATTGAGATGATGCCGATGAAGCCAAGTGCCGCTGTTTGGGGGGCACTGCTTCGAGCATGTAGAATGCATGGAAACTTGGAATTGGGCATACGCGTTGGCAACATCCTGATCGAAATGGACCCTGGCCATGGGGGCCGATATGTGCATTTGGCCAGTGTTTTTGCAGCAGCTGGACAGTGGGACAAAGCTGTGATGGTGAGAAAGTTGATGAAAGAGAGGGGAGTTTCAAAGCTTCCAGGGTGCAGCTTACTTGATTTGAATGGCACTGTCCATGAATTTTTTGCTGGAGATCGGACACACCCTGAGACACAGGAGATCTATCGTATGTGGAACAGCATGTTGAAAAAATTGAAACGAGAAGGATATGCTCCTAGGACGGAGAATTTGTTACTTGATCTAGGTGAGGAGGAGAAGGAAACAGCAATCAATCACCACAGCGAAAAACTGGCATTAGCGTTTGGACTTATCAACACAAAACCTGGTACGATGCTCCGGATAGTTAAGAATCTTCGAGTGTGTGAGGATTGCCACATGGTAACCAAGCTCATCTCCAAGATTTATGGTCGTGAGATTGTTGTGCGTGATAGAATGCGCTTCCACTTCTTCAAAGATGGGGACTGTTCTTGCAGAGATTATTGGTGAAGTAGGATGTCAAAATTCGCTTTGGCTTCAATTCTTTGCCATGAATTGCAAGTGGATGTAATGAAGTTGGCAAATGACAAATGATCATACATGTGATAATGAACCAGAAAGCCTGATAGTGAATTTCAGAAATCCATCTCAAGGCCATAGCAAAAGCTTGCAAATGGGAACCTTGGAAATCAAACAGGGCCTATGAACAAACAAAGAACAGGATAAAGGTCATGCACTGGCTAATCATGATGAGGATAACAGAATAGCCCAAAAGCAAGGAAGAAAGAACTGTAATTCCAGGGAAGAATAAGCTGAACAAAACATCGTAACTTTAAGGATGATGACGATGTATCTCAGTGAAAACTGATGACAAAAGTAGGGAGTAAAGCCTCTCTTAGTTATTATACAGTCCCAAAAAAGAGGCTGTTCTAATCTGAATGGGGCAACACTTCAAACAAATCCACAAGATTAAACCATAGGCTTTCAGAAATTACTCTGAATTGGATTACTGGAACTTCCCGTTTACATAATCAGTTCCTTAGGGTATCAAAATTACAACAGCTGGACTGCATATCAGCCGCCAACACGGTGATGGAGGAAAACAAAGTCCTCTTCTGTTCTGAAGCCTGGATACAGGATAGGCCTCTTTGTTATTGTTTAACATGCAACTTTAATGAATTTGTAACGTGGTGTTTAATACTAATTCAAGTGATGCTCATCTGTTGCTCTGCAACCCATGCCTGCTCCGGCTCCAATTCAACTTTTCCAATCTGATGCAAAGAAGATAAGTATCATTGGCTATTCACATAAGGGGCATACTAATAGAGCAGTTTGGTACCTTTGCATTTTCGACACATACAAAGTCCTGATAGCAGGCTTCCATCTGCATGTGCGGGTTCCACAGAACAGCATCTGACCAGCTGCAGAGGCAAATAGGCTTTTAAAAGGAAAATCCATAGGGCCTAAGCCAAATGCATCCTATGGCACAGAAAAATAGCATACTTAGTATTCCTTATGGATATTGTATCACCCAACCCATTATCAAGGAACAGCTCATTTGGTGCATCAAGGTAAACGCAGTCCACAAAACCAGGAAAACTGACCACTTCCCTGAATTGCAAGTAAACTGGTTAGAAGGTAGGATCTGCTGTGCTGGGCTCAAGATGTTTAGAACTAAAATTAAAGAGGTCAATATTGAAATTTGTTGAAATAAGATTGGTAGGAGAAGCAGAACAGGCCTTTCTTCCTTCCCTTCTATTGGATTCGAAGGATCAGGATCCTTGTTCAACGTCTTGCATCCTTTTAGACCCTTTACTGAAGCCCCTGTAACTGATGCCTGCAGATAATTGACATATTACTTCAACCTGACAGCTTATAAATAAATTTAATTGTCACAAGCTGGTATACAGAAAAGGAGTTGAGCTTGAAATACAACTGGATGCTGGTCAGCATATTGGCCATGATTTGAAAGGCTAAACCCACATTACATTCAAAGAATAAGAAATAACACAGATTATTCTTATGTTGGAGAAAGATTAGGAATTCTTACTCGAAAATAAGTGTGCAATGCAGTGCTAAAAGTCAATGGCTTTTTGTCTGTATTTCTGATAACTAACTTGGTAGAAAGGGTTTTAGAATCTAGTGTAACCTGCAATGAGTTTACAATAGGTCAATAGTAAGACACAAATTCTAAAAATGTCAAGAAAAATGAAAGATTAAGATAAAACAAAGAATGAACAAAAGAAAGAATAATGCCTAAAACCACCCAACCCAAGTATGCTGCAACCATGTTAATATTTTTAGTACTAGATTTATGCATCACTGCCCCTCAAGGTAAGGTGTGCAAGGTAAATATCAAGTTGTTTCTGTCTAATTAATTTGGACAAATTCTCAAGAACAAGAACTGGTGATTTCTCAATGAAGATGATACTTCCTGGTATGAAGACTGGGAGAAGTGAGCTATAAATTGTCTTTTGAATTGTATGAGAATTCTACAAATAAAATGAAAAGTAAAGAATAACCCACAAGATAGTAAAAGACGTTGATATCTCGTAGTATCTTCATAAACAAGCAGTGTGCGACAGAAATTGTCGGGCAGCAAACAGCAATACCTTGTACAAAGCTTGAAACCCAAAATCCCACATGGAACGACTGTAAGGACTGTCTGTAAGCTCTAAAGTAACAACTGGATTCCCTTCGAGGTTTTCAGAATCAGCAATAGACCAATTCACATTTCTTGCAAATCCGTGCTGTAAATAAATATAAATAGTCAATGATGAAATACTCAAAAAAGGAAATACATTCAAAAGTGCAATTAAGCCAGTTATTATGTCTGGAATCTACCAACCACCAATAAAATTAACCAATAACTACCAACACACACACACACACACACTAGCAGGTGATTAGTTCAGACAACCTTGCTAGCCAGGATGGAAGTGTGGTTTTTGTCCTCAGAATAAATGGCTTATTTGAATATCAAGGTTGAGAAACAAAAACAACTCTAAATGGACCTATGTAAGATGAAACATAGTAAAGTGCTGGCAAAATGAAACGATATTGCTAGGTTTCTTAGTGAGTCTAGCATAAACTAAAAACCATGCTACTGAGAAACCTATTATTGAACATTTTTCATTTATGTTATTTTACAATACCTTACTACAATATCTGAATCAATCATGAAATCCAATTACTTCATCTTGGCCAGTTTGCCTGTATCATAATTTTATATCACTAACCAATTGTGAAGGTGTTACTGACATCAATTACTCAACAACTTAACCATTTTGAGTAAAAATCATGCATTGAAAAATTAGTCTGAAAATTTGTAAGTTTAAAACAAGGAGATAGTAAGAATATCAATTTGTGCATAACTCTCCAACAAAGACAAAAGAGTTTAAGTTTTGCAATGTGGATGGTAATATAAATATTAGAACACTAAAGCTATTTTGTGCATGGCAGTGAGGCATTATTGTCATCAACTATTAGAGAGTACCAATCATGAATCACAAAATTAATACTTGTAAATGATGAAAACAGGAAGATAGCAAGTTATGAATTTGTGTATATTCATACAGCATGTGCATTCACAGTGTGGATGTAGTTTAAAGATCAGCCTACTACAGACTGAACTTATCAGTGAGGCCTTATTGTTGTCAAACAAGATATCACAACAATTTTGAGTACCAAGCATGGGCCATAATTAGTCCAGAAAAGTGTAGAAGATGAAAACAAGGAGATAGCAAGAACATGAATTTTGTGTACATTCATAAAGTCAAGTGTGCATGCCCACAGTGTGGATGGCAATTTAAAGATCAGCCTACTAAAGACTATTTTGTGCTTGGCAGAAAAAAAATGAGAAAGGGAACCAAACCTGCTGCATGGGACCAGGACCAAATTGGGGGAAACAATGAGGGATGCCTCCACTAATTGTATGCAGAAGTCATCAGAAACACAAGTTAGCTACTATAAGAATTTTATAAGTGCTTTATGTGTCAAGTACAGAAGCTACAAAAAGATCACAATGAAGAGGCAGCTACTTAAAAAATAAACAAAAGATTCCTACTCCATAAGAAACAATTATGCCCCAATTCAAAATGACACTCTATATGCAGTTAGACTTTAGCGGAGATAAATCCTGAAAAAATTCCAAAAAGAAATGGGAAAAATCTACTCATTGACATTTCATATGATTTTGGACTTCTGCAGAGTGGAAGAGGATTATTGAGGAAATTGAACAAGTATTTCCCAACAAGAGCTGCACAACTAAAACATATAAACTATTAAGTATGTGTAACTGTGACAGAATCATAACTAGATTACCTGATTGGCTTCTGCCCGTTGAACACAGCATCTGGTCGAACAAAAAGGAGGTCCTTGTTGTTTGCAACTTTCCATGATGTAACACAGCCCCCAAATAAGTAAATCTCAGCTTCACTGAAAGTGAAGCATTCAAAGAAAATTCAACCAAATAGTCATGACAACTCAAACAAAACTGGGGTTTTGCAAGAAAGAAGATGAGCCAGCTGTGGTTCAACCCAGAGAAGAACAAAAAAGGAAGAAACTATCCTTCTCAGGTCTGAAGAATTCATATTTCGCCTGATTGTCAATGAATTATATAATGGATGGTGCAGTTATTTTTATATTACAATTGGTTTTCAATTATGAACATCAGCATATGAGGTTATTCACCTTAATCGACTTATCCAAATTCAATCCATAGATGGAGCAAGCTGAGTAAAATGCCGAGAAATCCAGCAACCAACATTAGGACTCCAACAGTTGAATGTGGAGCTCAGTTTAATTTATCTTTTCAGTTGTCTCTTAATTTCCCAGCAATCGCATAGTCGACATTGTTCCATTCCATTGAACAAATCTTTAACCCAAACTGCGTATATTGAAAAATGAAACAGAACAATATCATATGTAACGGACCAAAGGACCCCAATTGTCAGAGTAGAAAACCAATTCCTCCATCGCATATTTCCAATTACAAGGACCACAGAATCAGTGCTTTTTACTTTGAGGTCAGTTTCTTCGGCTATCGACTGACGAAATTACAACCACACGCCAGAATATCCGTGACAAAGCGTCGGGAAAGAACATAGATAAATCAATAAATAGACGGTGGGAACAATGAAGGTAGAGAGAATTTACCTTCCATGAACTGAAGTGAGAACAAGCTTTGGTAATTTGCCTTTCCCTTCCGTAATTTGAATGCCAGTAGTGGTGATTTCTCGATTTAAGCTCACGAAACTTGAATAACACATGGAGAGCGAAATACCGGTTAGAATACATAAGGAAAACCCACATAACAGTTAACTGGATTAGGAATTTCCTTCTCATTTCTTTCCGATATTCTAAGAAGGTTTGATCCATAGAGTCAAAGGAAATGTTCCGAGTATCGGCAACAACACAGCGAAAGGAAGGATTACCCTTTCCTCAGAAGGCTTGTGCAAGACGTCGTCGGGAGGGCAGGAAAGGAAGTCGCCATGGAATGAATCGCCGTTTCGCCGATGGCCTTGTGATTTTCCAATGGTTAGCCTTGAATCGCGTGATATTTCATTTAATCAGCTAAAAAGAAAGAAGCTGGACGATTGTTTATTTTATGCTTTTATGATGGGTGAGGTTGGTGAACCTATTTGCAATTATTAGTCCCGTTCTTGGACTGTTATTAATAAGTTTTGAGATTAAATTATAATTATAAAAAAACCTTGAACTAATGTTCAAAAGTCTCCCATAGCATATTCCTTGGCATTATTACGTGAATGCTGGCAGACTAGAAGCTGAACCTGAAATCAGCTGTACAAAACTAGCCATGCTGATTGTTAGTCCACAAGCAAAACTAACCAGAAAAATAGGCGCACAATCTAAAGCACAATAACCGTCCTTTCGTGTTGTTTTATTTACACTTCCAATTTGGGATCTTCTATATTTGGACCCCTTAAAACAATCTCGATTGCAAACAAATTACATTTGTTATGATCTCATCGAATAAGAAGATAAATCCCCTCCATCTTTTGCAGGATTTGAATTCCTCAGCTCCAGCAAGATACACCTCGTACACACATACGCACACACAAAGCAATGCCCTTTTAGGCTTGGATTCTAGCAGGCAGGAAGATCCTTTGGAGGAGGCAGCACGGATTCATTGGAACCTTTTCCATCCTCTACTACAAAAGCCATCTTCAATCCCCAAGAAGTGTGTAGCTCCAGGTGACAGTGCATGAACCAGACACCTACAAACCCATCCCACGGAATTGATCAAAGTTGTGTTTCAATTTACAAACATGAGCCACAGCTGGATTTTATGTTGCTGTCCATTAGAAACTAGAAGCTTTCGGATGGCCTAATCCTCAAGCCCCAGTATTCCCAAGAATAATTAATTATGGTGAAAACGATTATGCTTGATAATTCTCCAATATGCATGCGAATGCGACGTACCTGGATTATCAGCCCTGAACCTGATGGCCGTCCAACCTCCAGTTGGAACTCCGACTGTATTCCTCTCTGGAGGATCCACCAAATTGAACTTGGCAGGGTCCTTTTTAGGATCGAAATTTCCAAATCCTCTTCCAACCACGAAGAAGTTGTAGCCATGAAGATGGAACGGATGAGACTCGACGGTGAGGAGATTGGTATCCTGCAGAACCAGTTCAATGGTAGAATTGAAGGCCACCTTACTCAGTCTAGTGCCCATAGAAGTACGGAGGTTAGCGGTAAGTGGTGCACCGGTGTAGTTAAATGCCTTTGGCGGTCTGTCTGGGAAATCTGTCCTGAACACTCCCTTCATCTTGAAGTAGTGTGCTTCCAGAAGCCCAACCTTAGGCATCACAAATGTAATGTTGTTCAAAGAAGCAGTAAGTTGTGTTCCATTCACGCAAGTTGCGCATGGATTGCGTCCAAGACCAATCGTATAGAAAAGGCGTCGATCTACTTTGAGTGGAACATTGGCAGGAAATCGTGGGGTGTTTAGACTTCTTAGTTTGTCGTTGTAGCTGTCCGCAAATTCCGTGTCGTTTGGTGCAGGCAGCTGAGGCAGGATTGGTATAATGGTTTTTGGGATGCCTTTGTATTCAAAAATTGCTGTGGCAGTCTTGTTGTCCACAGGGATTGGAACATCATTGAAAGCTCTTGTAGCCATGAAGTATCTGCCAGGAGCTCTGTCCGCGCGAACAAGGACATTTGTTGTTTGGCCTGGTGCAATTAGCAAACCTTGTGTGGTAAAAGGCTTGGTATAGACAGCATCAATCTCTACCACAGTCATGTTATGACCGGCGATGGCTAAGAAGAGCTCGTCATTGAGGGCAGAGTTGATGATCCTGAGCAGGTAGGTCTTACCCCATTCTACTTCCATTGCAAAGGTATCTGTAAACAGAAACAATTAGACTGATCGAAATCTTGGAAAGACAAAAACCAATCTCGGGGGCGATTTTCTTACGTTTTTCTGAGCATGGGAAGAGTGGCCCTGGCTTCCCATTGATAGTATGTGCGTCAGACATTGCCGGAGGAAGTCCCGTCTTGGTACCTTCCTTGACAATCTCTTCGACATCCTTATTCCACCATTCTCCTGCATCGAAGAGAAAAGAAATTACAGTTATTTGTGTACGTCAAGAAGACATGAGCAGCTGCTTTGAGATTATTTATTAACGTTCTTGACACCCACCTAGGACGATGTTGAATTCCATGTGAGGCTGTGAAAATGGAAAAGGTCTTCCTTTTTTTGGCATTATGACAATTGCACCATAGACAGTTGCCCTGAGCCAGAGGATATGAGCATGCCACCACAAGGTCCCTCTCTGACCCGTCACATTGAAGGCATAGGTGTAACTGTTCCCGGTCTGGATCGGGCACTGTGTAATGTAAGCCGGTCCATCAGCCCATCCGTTACGAAATTGCTTCAAGCCATGCCTGTATAAACCAGTACAAATCACCATGCCATAAAACTGTTAATCTGTAGTTCTTATCCAGCAATAATTTGTATAGCTGTATGCATGCATGGACAATGACAATCCTACCAATGAATGGACATGTTATACTGGGCGTAGTTAGTAACATTGATGAGAACTCTATCGCCCTCTCGAACATAGATAGTAGGCCCAGGAAACCTTCCATTGACTGTGACGATGGGCTTGGCGTGGCACAACCGGCTTACGTTTTTTACTTTAATCTGAAAACAATATAAAGAGATGAAAATGATTCAAACCACCTAATGTTGATGGGAAATTAACAATCGAAAATATGACCAGGAGACAGCAGAAGGCTTACATCAAACTGATACTTCTTAGTGGCAGCTTCAACTGCAAAGGCTGCAAACACGACATAGACTATGAAAAGGAAGACATATCCCAAATGGGAAAGGGCCATTTTCAGAGGTCGGCTGAATTAATCTTTCAGTTATTTCGGGTGATAATGAGTAGATGTGGTGATGAGATGAAAGGGGGCTGCGTGGTTTTTATATGAGATGGACGGGTTGGGATAAGCCATCAGTTTGTTAGATACAAGTAGGGTGGTGTAGAAGTAGGTGGGGGATGTGAAAGAGCTGGAATTTCAAAGCTTGGAAGGGAGTACTGATGGAGACTCTTGAGAGCTCTGAGATTGAAGGAAGAGAAAAACAAACGATAAGATCTTAGGAATAGGAGGAATAGTGGGAGCTTTACCGTCAAGGAAAAGGTATAGCTTTCACTCCACTTGTTTTTATTTTGTGGAAAGGTGTAGTAGGGAATACGGGGTTCTGCACTGGGAGTTGCTTTTAAGATTTTCATGGCTTGTGTTTGATGCTTGTTTTATTTGCTACGTTTTCCAGTGATGGTACCTGGCACCTCACTGGCGTTTATAGATATCTCACTTGAAGCATACTGAATTCCGTGTAGTTAAGTGAAAGCATGTACTAGGTTGAGATTCGTCGTGAACATGCATCTCATCATTTCCGTCAGAAAGGCCAGTTCTACGTGTAAAATTTCTATTGTTTTTACCAATGGATCATTTCCAAGACGTGGGGGAAGAAAGCACGAAAGATTAAAAACTTAAATTAAAAAAAAAAGATAACTCTATGAAAGATGACATTTAACTTGCTGATGTATGACTTTCTGAAACGTAGGCCTGTGATGAAAAGCCCCGAATTTTCACGTGTTGCATGAATCAAAACAACTGAATTTACGTCCACAAGCGTGGTATCAATCGCAGCTTTTGTGCTCTGCACCGAACTTTTGGATGGGCAACTACGCTCTGTGGGGCATCGCAGATCTCATTGGTAGAATCTAATGAAAATTTGAAAGATTTTCTCATTTATCCAGCACATAAAATTAGATCATTATCATCAAGTAAGTTAGTGTGATCTTTTCTTTAAATGATAGACCTAGGCGTCTATTTTATACTTAATTGATGAATTTCATCAAAAGTGAAAAAAATAATTAGTTTAAAATAAAGCTTATGCATATTGGTGATTGATATTCTATTCTTAAATGTTGGTCGGTTAATTTGGGCGTGCTCAAGAAATTAATGGTTGTGATTGTTTGTTTATGAAATCTTTGAGCAAAAAAAAGGTTAATTAAGACAGCGTTTAGATTTTCTGACATTCAGTGTCAATAGAAGTCAAATTAACCCTACAATGGAATGAGTATAAAGAAAGATAAGTGCTTTGGTAGTAATAGTAGTAATCATAAACATCTTTTCTTACACGAAAGGATGCTTCAATACTCTTGTTTGCTACCGATCATTGCATTGCCATGAGACCGAGGAACTTATCCAATTCAAACAAGGACAAGGAAAGCCTCGAAACGAAGTCCAAAAATTAGGCTGTCATTGGAACGTGGGAATGATAAATTTCTTAGAATTTAAGAATGCAAACTCCATGGAAAGTTCAGACTCCACGATCATCACATTGATCATCCTTTCACTAGAGTATGACAAATGCTAGCCAACAGCGGGACATATGGAACTTAGGTCAGGTCAACTTAGCGGAACCAACCCAAACTAAATAATTAACTAAATTATTGGGATCTCTCTTCTGGTTGCTAGGATCAATTTTAATTAGAAAATGTAAACCAATTTAACAATTGAACTAAGATGGGTCAATGTAACTGCAATCTGACTAACTCGACTCATTTCTTAATAATTAAAAAAGAGAAAAAAAGAAATAGATGTTAAACCCTTAATTGACCTTGTCGTTCAAAATAAGGGTACATCTAATTCAAAACCTAATCCCCCATCTCGCTCCCTCCCTTTTGAAAGTCGATGCATGTTCCTCGTTTAACACAGTGTCTTAGGCATTTGTTTTTAACTTTACTAAGTCAAAAATTTTCTATTATAAATATAAAATTAATTTTCAAATATTCAACATATAATAGTGTCTTCATGGAGAAGTTATTAACAGAATAATCAAATGGTGGGTTTTGTGCATCTCGGGATCATTCTGAGGAAAACGAGAGAAAAGAGATTATCCCCAGATAGATTACGTTCTTCGTACTCAAACACAGCATTATTTCCTATATCTGCCTTAGCTGCAGCCACAGTAATGGAGGAGATCTGAGCCAATCTGATCCATCAATCATGGAACTGGTAAAAAGCGGCGCCACCTCTGAGCTTGATAGTTGGCGGGACCATTCAACTCTTCCTGATGCATTGGACCCAGGACCAGTACACCTGTACTCTCCATAGAAAACAGTCCTGCAACCAACAACACAACATGAATACAGAATGAAAAGATAAAAGTTTAGCCTTTCACAAAAAATTCCCAGAAAATCCTCAAACTTGGCCTCAAAACAAACACACCCACTTCATTGGTTCAACTGAATCAAGGTCAGATCACATGGTTCATGATGCATTCTGCAGCCGGCCATATAACATGCTCGCCATAATCTGTCCTGTTTAGTAACTAAATGACAACGGGAAGTGAGTCGAATCTACCTTCGCTTTCGAGGGTCATCCCAATCATCGCATCCTTGAGGCAGTATGACATTCGACATGTACGTGAATGCAAAGACCACCTTTGATTAAGCTCCCCATGGCCTTCCTAAAATGGCATTCCCCTCACCGGTAATCGTGCAATTCACAAAGCTGTATACTGCTTTCTCTGTTGGTGAGGATCGCCGCTGTGCAGCGATGGCTCCTCCAACGCTAGAGAGAGAATGTAAATGGCACTTCT
>JAYJMB010027742.1:0-37859 GCA_036873735.1 Pouteria campechiana
CCCTGATTGTATACTATGTTGAGTAGATGGATACATTGATAGGATAGAAACTATCCCACTCTTGTTCTTCTTCTATTATATATATATATATATATATATATATATATATTTCTAAGGGTGATTATTAGGGATTCCTTGATTTGTAATTACGAATGCTTGGTAGATGATGTGGATGTGTGGGTAAAGGGATAATGAATATCCCCTGATGTTGATCACAATATTAATGATAGAAGAATGTGTGTATAGATGGGGATCATGAATATCCTAAAAGCAGGTTGTTCACTATATTATGTAAATGTGTATATTGATGGAATGAGAAGTATTCCATGATATTGTATATAGGTATGATAGCCAAGTTACTTTTGCTATAATAAATGCGTGGGTAGACTGTGTGATGCTAGGATGACATTGATACGACATAATATGTTATATGCCTACATGACATAGTTATAATATATTGTACCCGAACAACAGTTATGATATGAAGTTCCTACATGACACTATTATGGTGTGAGGTGTCAAAGTGGCTAGACTTGATATACTATGCTTGATTTGTGATAAGTAAATATGACAAAATGGTTTAGAACATTATTTTAGAATAATGAAGACTTTAGCCTCATGGTATGATTGCATTGTCATGTATTAATTGCATTGTTTGTCTTAAACATGTTACTTTGATTGATCATTGTTTTTTATTCTGCCCACTTGCTGAGTGATCATTGTTTTCTATTCTGCCCACTTGCTAAGTTTGCCTAAACTCAGGCCTTTATTTTAATTTTTAGTTGGCAGATCAAGTGATGGAGCCAACTGAGGGTTGGTGCTTGTGAGCAAGATCAGAAGAAATTATTGATATGATAAATTGGAGATTAGAATCCTATATGTGTATGTCTAATTTTAACTAATAGATTTCAATTGATGTATATAGAAAGGTATTGGCATGTCATAGTAATCTATATGCAAATGAATTTTATGTCTGTTCAGTACGTTTATTGCCATCATGATACAGTTGCAATTCTGGGCAGTCGTGGGTGTATTTTATGGGTGTGTGTTTCATGATTTATTTTAGTCATCTGTAATTACTGAAAATATATTTTTATGATTAATGATTGCATAGGTGTGGAGCGTAATAATTTTTGCCAGATGTTTGGTAGAATATTTCCCTTAAAAATGGAGAAATTATAAGGTTATGTTAAAATGCATAGGCACCTAAGCAGGGCGTAATAGAATGGTATCAAAGCAATGTGCTTATGGTCAGGTGGTTGGTGCTCTTAGTTCTCTAATACCAAAACAGAATGATATTGGGTTAGAATAGTATATGATGAGACCCATAATTGTGATGGTAATGGCAAGGAGTTAGGAAATGACATGCCCAATAAAAGTCTAGGAGTCTTTTTTGACTCATGAGGGAATGCACTTAAGGCCCTAGATGATACTAAGATGAAATGAATATGATCATGCTTTAATAGCACATAAATGACATAAATAAACATGTACATAGGTAACATATATTTGTTATGACCCGGGTGGTGCATATGGGCACCTTATTTGAATGTTGAATATTATTTTTTAATGTATGTGAAATTGAAATGATGAAACTATGAAGTTTCATGAATAGGTATTGGAAACTAAATTCAGTTCTATTTGTTTAATTGGTTTGTGGTGAAATCATTGGATTCATTAGGTCAGTATGGTTGTGTGAGCCCTAATTGGCCATGTGATTGATTTCACTGGATATGGTGTGTTATGGTACAATTCCCAAATGTTTATGTAGGTAAATGGCCCCATCATATGTATCTTGTTGGGTAAGTGAATGAGTTCTATAATAAATTGTATGCCATGAACTTTGAGTATTGCTTGATAGATTATAAGGATGCAATTGATGGTAGTAAATGATTTCATGCCCATGTATCGCTGAATGCGTGATGGTAGAATGAGTATCCCATATTTTATCTATGAGTACTTTGATTGAATGGATTGTTATGTGTGTTATGATTGGGAATGAACTTGTGTATTTCTGTGTGTTAATTGACATTGGATTTTACTATGCTTGAATTGAGCTACTTTGGTTGATAATGTGCTTTGGTTGATAATGTGATTAATGAATTTGTGTATTCTTGTGTATGATTGACATTGAATTTTGCTATGAGGCTGAGCTACTTTGATTAATGTAATTTTGTATACGTGGGATGGCATTTATGTGTGTGAATTTATATAATATGATATATATGGTGCTTGGGGAGTATGGTGGTTGGAGGTGCAGCATGGTGATGAGTTGGTGCTATGGAGGGGTAAATATGGTATGGTGTAAGGAGATGTTGGGAGTGTAATAGAAGCCCAACAGTACCACTGATATGTTATGGTCATGCTTGGATGGTAGAGATGTGGTAGAGGCTAGGAGGGGGAGTGATGGCCTCACCATTGATATGATAGGCATCCATGGGGTGCCTCCATGCCATGGTGGGGGCATGGTTACAGATAACAATATACACTCTAAGGTGTCGCTATGCCTTGGTGGTGGCATAGTTACATGTGATATAGAGGTGCCCTATGTGATATGCTTGGGGAATGATGGTACCCAGATGTGACTAGACATTGTAATACCTTAGGTGTTAAAAAGTAAGGAAATTTATAAAATTTTTCTTAAATGGTTATTTGGGGACAAATTGTACATGAACTTACAAAGTGTAAAGAGAATTGTTATGAAATGTATTGTACAGAGTGATTTATATGAAATTATCCCAATTTATTTGAAGGGATAAATTATGTATTTTAATATACATATATAAAGGGATGAATAATAGACACATTGATTATAATTATTTGGGAAAAATGTATGTGGTGAAAGGTGTAAGAAAGAGGCATGAGGAAAATGGGAATAATATATTGAAAATAGGGGGCAACAATTTTGGGGCCACGATGCCCAAATCTGGAACCATGGCACCATTTTACAAAGGTAGAATCAAGTGTGGGAAGCGAAATTCTACACTGCGGCACATAAAAGCAAATGGAGGGTGTTTGGGTGACAGCAAGGACTGGTGCCTCAATGTTGAATTTCTAGGTAGCTTCTAAAAAACTTCTAAGGTTAGTTTCTGAAGCTTGAATTTTGCCTTTGAGATGCTTCTCAAAACTTGTCTTGGCTTTTGAATAGAGTGTGACTTTGACGTTGCTTATGACGAGATTCTGAGTGGAGAAGCTTCTTCTGAATTGCTTCTAAAGGTTTTAGCTTTAGAATATTTCTAATCTATTTCTAAAGGCATGAGAAATCTTTAGAAATGGTTTTTAGGCTCATGTCTTATCTCTAAAGAGATTCTAAAGAACTTCTGATAGGGTTTTGAGTTTAGAAACTTCTTTTGAACTATTCTGTATCACTATTATAGATCTTCTAAGATATCTTTGAGACATGAAAGAATTTCAAAAGTTCTTCTAATGAACTTTTGATTGCAGAAAGTTCCTTTAAAGTAGAATGTTCTGCTTTTGAACATTTCTGGAGACTTGGAAAATACTTCTGATGAAATTTTGAAGTGTGAAACTTCTTTGGAATTAATTTTGAGGATTGCACTTTTTCTCTAAGAAGACTTTGACTTGTTTCTTAAGAAGTTCTGATGTGTTTCTAAATACTTCTAAACTTTTGAGCTTCATGCCTTATCTTTGAAGGGGTTCTGATTTGTCTCTGATGTACTTCTGAGTACTTCTAAAATACCTCTTAAGAAGGTTTTATTTCTGAAATTACTTCGGATGACATTCTAAGTAACTTTTGAAGACTTCTGGTACTCCCCCTTTGTCTCTAAAATTTTTTTGATTTGTATTTGAAGGGGTTCTAAAGTATATCTAATTACTTTTGAATGCTTCTAAGCTTTAAGTCTTGTCTCTAAAATACTTCTAAATATTTCTGAGAGATTTTTAATTGAAAATTCTGAATTTCTTCTTGTGAGGTCTTAATGTAATACGCTTTAAACTTAATAAATTAACTCTACATCACTTAGAAAGCAATTAGTTAGTACCTTTAACTCTTCACTCATATATTTGCTCATCATTAAAACTTAGTTGCTTAATTACATTCATCATCAAAATAAAGCTAAGTAGGAGGATTAGACTCAACATAATGTAATCATTGAGCTAGTTTATGAAACTCAACTAAAAGTCTCATTGGACATATGAAACTTCAATTGTATTATATGTTATGTGTATGTAGGATCTATTGGAAGTTACTTGGGAACTAAGTGGTTGAATGGAAGGATGAGTTGAAGATTTATGAAATTGTACTTTAATAAGTTAAGTAGGCTCTTTTTAGGTTGAATGTACTACTGGATGGAAATAGCGAATATCCCATGCTTTGCATGGGCATGTATGAATGGATGGGTATAATGAATATCTCAATCGTTGTATACAAGTATGTTCTATTATTAGATAGATTCTTTGCTACTAGCATGTCCACATGTATGAATTAATTGTATGATGTAATGGGTGCCTAGTTTGGGGATAATTGGTATCCCCTGATTATATAACATGTTGAGTAAAGGATGTGTGAATGAAGGGATAATGAGTATCTCCTGATGTGTGTATGAATGATGATTATGAATATCCCAAGAGCAGGTTGTTTACTATATTATATAACTATATATGTTGATGGAATGAGAAATATTCCATAATAGTATGCATGGATATGATAACTGAATTTCTTTCAACATAACATTTGCATGGATTGTTTTATTCCTTTATGGCATAGTTATAATATATGTTGTGCCCAAATGGCATAGTTATATGAAGTGCCTACATGACATTATTATGGTATGAAGTATCAAAGTGACCTAAACATGATATACTATGATTGATGTGCGATACGCAATATGATGGAATGGTGTAGAATGTACATTGGAAATATGAGGAATTAAGCCTCATGAGTATATTCTCAGGATTGCATTATGATGTATTTATTCATGTTTTGACTTTGAACATGCTACTTTTATTTTACTATTGTTTTCTATTTAGCCTATTTAATCAATTTGCCCAGACTCACGCCTTATTATTATTATTTTTAGCTAGCAAGCTAGACGAAGAAGCCCACTATGGCACTAGGGTTACTGAGCAAGATTTAAAGATGTATTCTTGTGGCATGATAAATAGGGATTGTAATTCTGTAGTTTATTTGAAAAATTATATTTAAAAGATTCAATGATGTGTAATGAGATGTATTGGCATGTCATAGTGATAAAATGTTTTGATATTGTGGATGGATCTGTATAATTCCAGTTATTTCTATTACCATCATGGTGCGACTCAAGTTTTAGGCAACTGTGGGTGAGTGGGTAGTTGTGAGTGTGTGTTTTATGGTTTATGTCATTGCTTTATAATTATTGAAATTATAATTCTATATGATAAATAATTTTACATGTATAGATCTTTATATTTTAGAGTAAACTCTACCAAATTTTTTGGTAGAATAATTCCCTTAAAAATGAAAAAATTATAAGATTTTAATAAAATGCAGAGGCCCCTAGGTGGGTGTAATACCTGATGTATAGAAAATGATGAGTAAATTTTGTTTTATATGATGATTAGAGGTGAAAAAGTTGAAAATGTAAATGGCATAAGCTGCAAATGTAAATGGTGTCTCTTGTGTCTAAATTTTAACATAAAATTTGGATGATTTAGAAAATATGTTTAACACAAAGGTTGTATATATTAAAATTATCTTTCTAGTGAATCAATAATCACTAAATTCTAAGTTCATATGAGGAAGTTGTAGCTGAAACATTATAACTATTGCTAAATACAAAAGGTGTCATTTTGAGGATCCATGACTCCAAATTGAAGATGATTTAGAAAAATGTATTCAACATAAAAGTTGTCGCCCTTTATATTATCTGTCCAATGAAAGAATAATCACTTAATTTGGAGTTCATATAAAAAATTTATGGCTAACGTACCAAAACTGTTCTTGGTGGATAATTAAGGATGGAAAAGGACGAGATTAAATTGATAAAGTAATAATCTGTGTATTATTTATGCAAGATAATGTTGAAAATTTTTATAAGAGATCCATTGAGATAAATATATCCATATGATATGGAATTTGCAAAGGATTTATAGATTTCTACATAATTAATGAGGTTTAATTATTGAGCACGCCAAAAATCATGGCAAATAAAGTTTTTATGTGATTAAGGCATGATAATTATAATTAAATAATATTAATTTCATTTATTTGAAGGAAATTATTTGATTAATTAATGTATTTAATGATGAAATAATTAAATGGTGCATTAACTACATTTAAATGATGAGTTTAAGGTGGAAACTAGGTTGCACATGCATGGGGTGCAAAACACCGACAGAGCACCAAAATAGAAACAAGTTAAAATGCTCCATCCTTATCCCCAAAGCAAGCCATGACCAGCCCTTGCACCCATCATACATTCATCCCAAGTCCCTCCTTGCCCCCATTAAAAAGAGTTCCACTTGCATAGAATTCAAGTGTTATTTGCTCCCAATCCTATATATGTGATTCCTTTGTCTCTAATCTTTAACTTCCCCTAGCTTGGATGTGTGAGAGAAAGCTCAAGTCGCTGGTTTTCTAATCTCATAAACCCCTTGTTGAATTTAAAGAAAATTGGTGAAGATCAAGTGAAAACGAATGGAGATTTCTAAGTTATATAGGTTGGTAAGTCATTAATTCCATTCAATTTTATGGTTACTCAATTAAGTGTATATACTCTATTTTTCAACAGCTATATGACTTAGAATTTGTGGCTTAATTTGGAGGTTAATTAGTGTTTTAGGGATTAATAATGGTGGATTGATGGGATGAAATATGATGAATATAGTTGCCCAAAAAATGGATAGCAATATGTATTTGCATGGGACAGGTTGGGGTGTTTAAGTGGAACATTCTGGCTAATGGTGGTGCAAATGGCACGGGATGTTAATGATTAATGATGTAAATGATGTTATTGCAATGTTCTATAATAAGGAATCAAGCTAAGATAAGCCATGTTACTAAAATTTTGATAATTCTCATTATGTACATCATGTGTTTGAGAAGTTGCCTTTCTCAAACCTTGATTTTGGATAGGTGATTAAGCCCAACTCTAATTATGTTAAATGATACTCTAAAATAGATAATTAAACACTAAAGAGGGGCTAAACCTGAATGGAAGGTTGAGTGCAAATGGGGATGAAACTTGAGTAGAATTATCACTTGAATGGAACCAACCTTATACGTGTTTAAGGGCAGCTACGTAGATAATTGTAATCACTAAATTAACATAATTATGATGTAATTGTATATTTCTGCCCTTAAAGAAGATTATTCCTCCTAATTGAATTTCAAGATTGGTGAGGTGAATTGAGGTATCCATGTGAAGATAAGGTTTATTTCTATATGACTTGAGTTGCTAGGCATAAGTGGAGAGTTGTATGACATGAAATGAATGGAAGCTAGTCAACCGTAAATGAATTGTTTGATGGAGGAACATACTTTAATAAAATAATGATTAGGTTATTTCAATTCTTGTGTAAAGTGTGTAAAGTGAAGTAATGTGTGTATGTTAATATTATGCATGTAGGCCAAAGCGATCATTAAGTGGGAGCTAGGTTGTGGGATTTGGAAAGCATGAAGAGGAATCTTCATGTAGGTTAGTAGGCTTTCCCTCTTTTGGTTGAATGTAATGCTGAAAGGGGATATGGAATATCCCATTTCTTGTATCTAAGTGTGTATGACTGGATGGGGATATGGGATATCCCAAAAATCTATGTTATGATGGATGAATGGTTAAACATAGTTGTGTTATATAGTTATTCTTGTAATTTTTGATGTATGACTATTTGGATTTATTGGGATAATGGGTATCCCTCAAATTGAGATGCTCAACATATTTCTATGATATGGGGATAGGAAATATCTTTTTTTTTATATAGAATAATATTTATTCTTATGTATGGATGTATGCATGAAAGGGATATAGAATATCTTGTTACTGATTGTGAATTACTAATGAAGATAATACTTATGACATGTGAAAGGCCTAGAGTGGCTCAGAATTGGTATGATGTGCCTAGATGGCACAACTATAATATAATTTGATATGCCTGAATGGCGTAGAGCATTGTGTTGGGAAATTGAAGACTTGGACCTCATAGTATGATTGCATTGCTATGTTATTATCCATATTCTGGTTTCGAACATGCTGCTTCTGTTGATTATTAATTTTTTATCATGCTTGCCTAGTTACTAAGTTGCCTGGACTAACGCCTTCTTGTGCTCATATTTTTAGCAAGCAGGTAAGGTAAAAAAAATTCTAATTGTGGGTTGTAACTCGTAAGCAAGATTTGGAGACATTTTCTTTGTAATATAATGAGAAGGAATTGTAAGCCATAATGTATTGTATTTTATCATGAATGAGATTTCACATGATGTATAATCAAATTAGGGCATGTCATCCTGAATTACTATATTATTGTGATTGGAATTGTATTATTCTAGGAAGATAGATTCCCATTATAATTGGTTCTGATCTTGCGCACGCAACTATGGGACAATGGGTAGCTGTGGTTAAGTCATGGGTCATATTTGAGGATGATTTATTAGTATTCATGTTAAATATGTATCATGTTATGTGGAGAATTGTACAGGTGTAGAGAATGATTGTACAGGCGTGGATCCTTATATTTCAAGGGAGACTCTGTCAGATTTTTGGTAGAATTTCTTCCTTGAAATATAAGGTGGTAGCATCCCATATTGGCCCCAAGGTGACATGTGTTAGGCATAATTGACCTAGATGGTAAAAATGCATAGGGTAGGTGTGCGGGGCTTTATAGTAGGGTGTGATAATGTGGCTAGCAAGGGAGAGAACTTTGGTGCAAAATAGAAAACTTTGAAGGGAGATTACTATGAAGAGAAGGGAGTGCTACTTGAAGATAGATTCATTCTGTTATCTTTCTCAATTATTTTTCAATTCTTTTTTCTTTTCTCAATCATATTTAAGATAATGTTTATGATTTTTTTAGTACCATTATGAGTTAATCATTTTGTTCTAGGGTATGATGTAGCTAAATTATAAATATTCAGTTTTATTCTTTTTAATTCAATTTCATGTTTAATCATTATCTATGTTGAGTGTTTAATCTAAGTTTAATGCTTGAAAAAGTGTGTTGGCCCTTTCCTTATGAATTGTGATTCAATTTGAGGCTAAAAAGTGATAATTGAATTAGACCACAGTTAAATACCATAAGATTTTCATTATGATAGAGATATCCATGAAGCTTACACACTATGAATTTCATGATTTTAATGCATCTTGGTTTGTTTAGAATTTCATAGAGATGTTAGAAATTTGCTAATTGAGATAGATTATTATGACTTGAGAAAGAATAATAATTACAAAAGAGAAATTCATTATCAATATATGAGTAAACATTGATTGATTAAATTGGATGAAAATTGAATAGGATTAATCTAGTGAACTCGAAAACCCTAGATGTCTTAAACACTGATTCTCCACTTATATAGATTTTTTTTCTTGTTGATTTCCTTTAGTTTAGATTTTCTTTCTTCTCTTATTACCATGATTGATTATTCAAACAAAATTTAGAGTTAAGAGTAATTTGGTAGTTGGTAATCTTAGTCTTGATCGAAACGATCTCTTACTTACACTTTATTACTTGTTAGTGACACATGCACATGTATTTGGAAATTCCGTAACAAGTTTTTGGCGCTGTTGCTAGGTACTATTTTTTTTTTGCCAATATCAAAACAAATAACTCTAGCTTTGAATTTTTTTCTTTTGTTTTTGTTATTCATTGCAATTTTTGTCTAAGCATCATGACCATCATACTCTAACACATTGAAAACTTTAATAAATAGTAGAATAACTCATACTCCAACAATTACAATCCAAGATGGCTCAATCATATAATTTTTTCATGGAGAATTCAGTAGAATATAGGGCAATTTCAACAAGGTTTTCAACATCAGGAAACGAAGATAGATTTGGAAGCTGCTTGATAAGTCAATATTATTAACTTATATGTTGCATTTTCTATGCTTTATTTTGGTATATTTATGAGTTCTTTTCTAGTAATTTGATGCATTTATGGTTATTATGTATTTGTAGGCAAAGGAGAATAAAGGTACAAAGACTTGAGCAAAAAGACAACAAAAAGGCAGAAAGAAGAGTCAGTGTTGCGACATAGACAGGATATGTCGTGACACTGAGCAATGATGAAAATGCAGTGCAAGACAATAACCACAATGTTGTGACACAGGAAACCTGTGTTGCAACACCGAAGTGGTAGAAACCACAATGTCGCAACATAGATAGGCTATGTGCAACATTAGCCTACGAGACAATAATCTAGAATTTCTAGATCTTGGTTGACTTTTGCAAATACTTAACCCTAATAGAGGGGGGGGGGGGGCGTGTAAAAGTGAAGTGAGAGCATATGTTTTGGAGCTTTTTGGCAAGGTTTGGAGGTAGAGAAACTTCTTGGAGAGGCTACTACACAAGATTGAAGGTGGAATCTCATTGTAAAAGGGAGAAGATGAAAAGCATTGTATTGAGTTTTGTGAAGGGAGTTATTTCCTTTTTCATTATGCATTAATATTTCTTTCTAGGGTAAAGATGTAACCCTCTCTAATACATTTGTTATTTGGGAATGTTGGCTCTTTAATGCAAATCAGTTGGTTTCATTCATTGAGCTATTTGCTTTCATTTGGTTTGATATATTGCTTGATCACCAATATTGCAAATCACATAGATTATCTAGCATGGTTAAGGCACACACCATATGCAAAACCATGAGCGCCACTGAATGAAAAGGATAGGTAGTTATGGTACACACCTTATGCTAAACCATCTTATTTGATTCATGTCTTCTTAAGCTTAATGGGTTTTCACTTCAGTTACACTACACACCATAGGTAATTGGAACAAGTGAAAATACTTGATTTAAACCCACATACTTAACAGTAATAATTTCATATTAGATAGAATGAATCGAAGTTATTCATTAAATCCAATATCCTAATAGCAAAGTGTATCATTGAGTGGTGAAATCGGATCCCTTGACCCTTACACTCTGCTGATTTCACCTAAATTATCCATAGATATTTTATTTTTGTAATTTTATTCAAGTTATCATTTATACTTGCTTAGCTCAAATCACATTCCTTTAAGATAGAGATAAGTTAGTAACTAAGCTAATTGAATCGATTTGAACATTTTTTGTAGAATTAACCCTTTCATTGCATACTATACTACTATATGTTCATGCACTTGCGAGGATTTTATAATTTGAATCATCAAGTTTTTGGCGCCATTGCTGGGGAATGGTTCCAAATTAATTCAATTAAGTTAGTTACAATTATTCTTTGTATTTCAATACCTATATGTATATAAGGTTTTTGATTTTGCTTTCTTTCTTTTATAGAGCTGTGAATGAATGAAAGAAGATCATTTAATCTAGCTCCATTTCCATTACAAGATCGAAGTACTAAAGTTGAAATTGAGACAGAGAGTTCAAGTGAAAATGAAGTTGTCCACTTGGCTGATAAAAGGGAGAATCGAGTGGCTCAAAAAGCTTAACAACTGATGAAAGAGTTTGCATGTCCCACCATAGGAATCTCTCCATCATGCATTATGTTGAATGATAATGCTAGAAACTATGAACTGAAACACATTCATTTTAACATGCTTCCTTCATTTCATCGAATTGCTATAGAGGATCCATTGACATTTATGTGTTATTTCTATACAACGATACAAACTTTTCTATTGCAAGATATCACTGAGGATCATTTACGCATGAGATGCTTACCATACATATTGAAGGATGCAGCAAAAATATAGTTTATGACACTAACTCTTGGTTCATTAATCACATGGGAAGCTGTGTATAGCAAATTCATTGGAAAATTTTATTCTCATGAGAAAACTATTGAATTAAGGATTAAAATTTCTACTTTTTATCAAATGGATGGCGAAGCATTCCATAAAGCATGAGATATCCTTTTTAGGTTTAAAGCATTATTAATTCAATGTCCTCATCACAGATATCCTCTTGAATTGCTTAACCAATTTTTCTATAATGTTTTGACACAACTATACCAAGCCATGGTTGATAATGCTGCAGGGGGAGCAATAGCAGAGAAGACTCCAGAATAGACATATGAGTTATATGAAATGCTTGGAGCCAATTCTCAGCAAAAGAATATGAAAGGTAGATCTAGAAGAATTTATGAAGTAAACTCTAACACAGATTTATCTGTGCAAATGTCAGAGATGGCAAAGCAAATGAAGGTGATGTGCTTGATGATGGTGAATATGAAATAACCACAACTTGTGCCAATAGAGGTTTGTTCTTTTTATGGGAATTCAAGTCACCCATCTAATGTTTGTCCTTCAAATGATCATTTTGTAGGTCATGCAGAATAGGCAAATGCAATGAATTTCTATAACCAACGACCAAGGAATGATCTGTACTCAAATTCATATAATCCTGGTTGGAGAAATCATCCTAACTTTTCTTGCAACAATGACTGCAATCAGAACCAAGCTGGAACATCCTTTCAACCATCACAACCAAAGAAGCCTAGTCTTGAAGAAACCATGCAGAGTTTCATTCAAGCAACACAGACTCAGTTTCAGAATGATGCAACTAAATTTCAAATCATTGATTCAAGAGTTCATATCATGGAAGCATCCATGAAGAAGATGGAGACACAGTTGGTTCAAATTGCAAAGATTGTGCAGAGTCACACACCTAGAAAATCTTCAAATCAACCTAAGTAAGCTAATTTTATTACAATGTTAAGTGGTGGTAAGGTGATGGATGATAAAGGTTGCAATTTGATTAACAATTCCAATGTTTTTGTAGATGATGAGGAAGAGAATGAAGTTGTTGAATAACCTTGTGATGGCAATGAGCAAATTCTAGAGTTAGATGTCTTCTCACAAGGAAAAGCTAGTGTAATTACTGAAAATATCAATAAAGGTTCGGTAAGGGAGAAGATCAAAGAAAAATCTGACCTGAAGCATTTTCCTTTATTCCTTAAGGTATGCATGTGTTGGCAATGAGCTATGCTTTCCAGTGATTATTTCCTCTTCTTTTACAGGTATGGAGTAGGACATGCTCACGCCATTCCAAGACCCTCTAGTGAAGTTTGATGTCTTCAAGGGAATGGAGTAGTCCAATAAGAAGAAGAAATGTTTCAAAATATATGGAGCAGATGGAGTGAAGAAGAAGTCTTGAAGAGAAACCATAAACTCAATTAATAATAATAGGTTTTAATCCTTATTTTTAGGGTGGACACAAGACATTAAATGGGCATCCCAGCAAAGTTGTCAGCATAAAAAGTCAATTCAATGGAACGGAAGTGCAAACATGGCTGAACTCAAGTTTTTGGATTAGTGTCGCGACATTAAATGGGCAACAAGGACAATATCATGACATATCAAATCCATGTCGTGACATAGACATCTTCGCATAAATCAATCAATATCACAACACAAAAATTCAGTGTCACGACATTAGAAGGGCAGCAAATACAATATCGCGACACAGCAAAGCCATGTCATGACATAGACCTCTTCACTTTGCACATGCCCCACTTAAAACCCCTTCATGCCACGACACAAGCACTTCACAACCCATTTCCATTTGGCTCCTCTCTTCTTTCCCCTCAAAACCCTAGCCACGAACCCATCTTCCCCTTCTTCCTCTGCCTTTCACATCTTCCCCATTGCCCTTTTCTCCATTTCATGAACCCATCTTCCCGCATTCCTCTTCTTTCCCCTAAAAACCCTACCTGCTTCCGATTTTCTCTCTCAAATTCCTTCCTCCCATCTCTTCTTCACATGAATCTCCTCCAAGAAACCCATCGTCTTTGTCAGTTGCTTGTGTGGGTTCCTTGGGAATGTCGAGTTTCATTTCTTCCCACTCAAGTAAGATCTCCAACGTGGATAGGGTGAGCTATTTTGACAATTCAAGTAAGTGAATCATCACTTCTTCATGTTTCAAGATTGTGGGTTGTAGTTTATGAGTGGCTTGGCTATTTGAGGAAGAAGGGTGTGTTGTGCACGTGAAGTGTTTGTTGAAATAACTATGTAGATTGTGCAAGTTTGGGGGAACACATTTTCTTTGCCTTTGAGATGAGCATAAGAGAGGACCACAGATTTGTGTATTATGCATTGTGCATTGAGATGATTATCCTTTGAGGACGATTGGGCTTTGTTGTGATTTGAATCCATTGAAGTGCATTGTAAAAGAATGTTGTCCATTGTGCCTTGAATTGATTATGCCTTGAGGAAGGATTGGGGTGTTGTGACTTGAAATGCTTGTTTGTGCAAGGAGAGATTTGTAGTGACTAGTTTCCATTTTGTCTAGAGTGGGATGTGCTTTGGTCTTGTGCAAATTGCAATCATGTGCTAATCCTTGGTGCCTAGTGAATTCAATGATTTATTGTTTTCTTGTGCTAGTCCTTGTTGCTATCCATTATACTTTCATTCATGGCTCCCAAAGGAAAGAAAACACAAGCCAACATTTGTCATCTCCACTGCAGAAGCCAAGTATAAAAGCTCTCTTGTGAGGCAGAAGTGTATTCCAGAAAGAGGAATGATTGACCCAATGCATTTAGTTCAAAAATTGATTGCACTTCGGAAGTGGGAAGAGTTTGTCAAGCAACCTAAGCCCACTTTTATTCCAATGCTCCATGAATTTTATGCCAAAGCTCTTGAACATTGAGATATGCAAGCCTTGGTCAGAGGAAGGTGGGTTCCTTTTGATAGAATGTCCATAAATCGCTTCTATCAACTGCCTGATATAGAAGAGGATGAGTTCTCCCAATTGCAAGAGGAAGGGGTTAACTATGATGATATCCTCCATACTCTTACATATCTGGGAACGGAGTGGATATGATCCAATGATGAGATCAAGAGTATTCCTGAGTGGGGGTTGATGAATCCTGGCAAGGTATGACACTACTTTATCTTTGCTAAATTGATGCCATCTATGCATGTGTCTGGGATTTCAAGAGAGAAGGCATTGCTGAATTATGCTATACAGAGGGGCTATTCTATTAATGTGGGGAAGATCATTGAAGCCTCAATCTTCAACATGGCTAAAATATCAACACTACAAGCAGATTCAATCACTCTTCCCTTATCTATGCTTTATGTTTGCAAGTGGGAGTACCGATTAGAGCTTTGGAAGAAATTTTGCACCTAAAACCTGTCATTTCACTAGATCTTGTCAAGACATTCAAAGGTCCACAAATAAAGAGTATAGTAGGTATAAGTATGGCTCCAAGTAGCACTTCACCACAGCGCACCCGACCAATGCCTACGATGGCTAGGATGGAGAGTTCTAAGCTTTTTACCCTATTTACTAGGTGAATTGATTAGATAGTTTTATGCCATGATACGCAGTGTGATCATTTGCTGCATTGTTATACCACACTTGCTTTTGATTTTCCCATTCAATCAGGGAACTCGATCCAGTTTCCTCCAGCACTAACCTTCCCACCATATCCACCAGCTAATGAAGAGGATGAGATTGAGGTTGTTGCAACTTTAGCTGAAGAGTCAGAGGAGGGTGATTCTGATGATGACAACATAATGGAAGAGGAAGCTGATAGCAAAGGTGATGAAGAGACCGAATCGGAGGATGCTGTTGATTCTGAGTAGGCAGTTTCAAGGAAGTTCATATGTCATTGTTACCTTATCACATTGAGAACAATGTTTCATATTGAGTTTGGAGCAGTTTTGCATGTTATTTTAAAACTTGAATGTGATGATTGGTTGTGATGTGTTTTACTTTGCAGCTTTGTCTTGTTGTGTTTGGATGTTAATTATGTGTGGCTTTATTAACTCAGGTGTGTTATTTGTCACTGAAATATCTTTAAGTAACTTGGAGTATTTTCTTTTTAGTTGTGTGTTTAGTATGTTTTTGTGATTAGTAATTGTTTTTGTTATGTTTTGAGCATGGATTAGCTTATGAGACCGATGAACTACATGGTACAACACAGGCTCGGGAGAGAATGTCAAATGCAATCATATCTGTATTTTTAAATTGAATATGTCTAATTTACTGATGATTCCCTACGCAGTTGATTGCATAGTCATTCTCTTTTGAATTCATAGGATACTTGGAAACAATTTATGGCAACTAAGTAGCATAGCTCAGCTCAAACTTCATAAATTCCATGTAATATTTGTGTAAGGCAAATAGTAGACACAAGAAAAGCATGAATCATTCAGTGGGGGGATCACATTCTCATAAAAAAAAAGAAATAAGTTTAGGGGTGTGATAGTAATTTAGCCCAAATTTGGGGGGGATCATGTTCCAAGGATATATATATATGTATATATATATATAAAGGGAATATGATAGTAATATAGCCCATAAAAATAAAAATAAGAAAAGTAGCCTCATGTCTATTGCAATCTCTCATAATTCATAAAAATTTGTGAAGTTGTGTTGAATGTGTTTACTTAAGTTACACAAGTTGAGCTCAGTACTAAGGTCTAATTTAGAATGACTATCAATTTTGTTTCATACATTGGGAATTAAATGGAGAGAGGATGATATGCATGTTGGAAATTCAGATGTACATGTTGTTTCAACAATTTTCTCTTAGGCTTTGTTAGCTATCTTGAGGTTTTCATTGAACTTGATCTATGTGGTGCTTGTATTAGTATTGAGTCTTGCTCAAGGACGAGCAAAGTAGTACGTTTGGGGGAGTTTGATAAGTCAATATTATTCACTTATATGTTACATTTTCTATGCTTTGTTTTGGTATATTTATGAGTTCTTTTCTAGAAATTTGATGCATTTTTGGTTATTATGTATTTGCAGGCAAAGGAGAACAAAGGTACAAAGACTTGAGCAAAAAGAAGGCAAAAAGGCAAAAAGAAGAGTTAGTGTCGCGACACTGAACAATAATGAAAATGCAATGCAAGACAATAACCACAATCTCATGACACAGGAAACCTATGTCGCGACACTAAAGGGCAGAAGCCACAATGTCGTGACACAGGCAACCTATGTCTCGACACACTCCTGCAGTGCACATTCAATGTTGGGACACAAATAGGCTATGTCACGACATTAGCCTATGAGACAACAATCTAGAATTTCTAGATCTTGGTTGAGTTTTGCAAATGCTTAACCCTAATGGAGGGGGGGGGGGTATAAAAGTGAAGTGAGAGCACATGTTTGGGAGCTTTTTGGCAAGGTTCGGAGGTAGAGAAACTTCTTGGAGAGGCTACTACATAAGATTGAAGGTGGAATTTCATTGCAAAAGGGAGAAGATGAAAAGAATTGTATTGAGTTTTGTGAAGGGAGTTATTTCTTTTTTCATTATGCATTAATCTTTCTTTCTAGGGTGAAGATGTAACCCTCTCTAATACATTTGTTATTTGGGAATGTTGGCTCTTTAATGCAAATTAGTTGTTTTCATTCATTGAGTTATTTGCTTTCATTTGGTTTGATATATTGCTTGATCACCAATATTGCAAATCACATCAATTATCTAGCATGGTTAAGGCACACACCATGTGCAAAACCATGAGCACCATTGAATAAAAAGGATAGGTGGTTATGGTACACACCTTATGCTAAACCATCTTATTTGATTCATGTGTTCTCAAGCTTAATGGGTTTTCACTTTAGTTATACTACACACCGCAGTTAATTGGAATGAGTGAAAATACTTGATTTAAATTCTCACACCTAATGGTAATAATGTCACATTAGATAGAACGAATCCTAGTTATCCATTAAATCCAATGTCCCAATAGCAAAGTGTATCATTGAGTGATGAAATTAGATCCCTAGGCCCTTACACTCTATTGATTTCACCTACATTATCCATAGCTATTTCATTTCTACAATTTTATTTAAGTTATCATTTATAGTTGCTTAGCTCAAATCACATTCCTTTAAGATAGAGATAAGTTAGTAATTAAGCTAATTGAATCAGTTTGAACATTCCTTGTGGGATCAACCTTTGCATTGCATACTATACTGCTATACGTTCTTGCACTTACTAGGATTTATAATTTGAATCATCACTGCTCTAATTCAGAATAGTTAGTTGGTTACACAATTTTTTGGAAACTTCAACAGGCATCAGAATAACCCATACTCCAACACATACAATTTAGGATGGTGCAATCATCCTTACTTCTCATGGGAAAATTAGCAGAATATGGAGCAATCTTAACAAGTTTTCAACAAAAGGAAACTAAAACAGATTTAGAAGCTGCTCTAACTCAATTGGTCAACACCACTAGCAAGTTTACAGATTATCAATTGGGGGTAAATGCTATACAAATTCCTAAATTTTTTGTGATTTTTGTCAAAGTAACCATCCCAATGAAGAATTTCAGGCCAAAAATCCATTCATGCCTCAATAAGGGTTCCAACAACAAGAAAAGAAGAATAATTTAGAATTTGCTCTAACTCAATTGGCCAACAGCACAAACAAGTTCATGAATGACACAAATAAGTTCATGGCCAAGACATATAATTTCATGACTAAGACAAGGGCCAATTTTCAGAACTAATCAGCTTTGATTAGGAATTTGGAAACTCAAATTGGTTAGATGGCCAATTTGTACAATGGTCCCCAATAAGGTAATCTGCTTAGCAACATAGAAGTCAATCCAAGAGAACGATGCAAGGAGATCACCTTAAGACGTGAGAATGAACTAGAGCTTCCATCAAGTGATGAAAAAACAAAACTAGAAGATCGAGAGCAAGTGGAAGGTCTTCCTAAACCTCAACCAATGCCTCCTCAATAGCCCACTATCAACATACCTTTCCCTCGACCGCCCATTGAGAGCATTTTTGTTCCTCAATATCTAAAGCAGAATAAACCTAACCAACAATTTTCCAAATTTCTAGAGGTCTTCAAAAATTTTCACATCAACATTCCATTTACCGATGCACTTATACAGATGCCTAGTTATGTGAAGTTTATAAAAGAAAGCCTTTCAAATAATAGGAAGTTGGAGGAATATGACACTGTAACACTTACTGAAGAGTGTGGTTCCTTCATCCAGAGAAAGTTGTCTAAGAAGTTCAAAGATCTGGGAAGGTTCATGATTCCATGTGCTATTAGGAATTTTGTGTTTGAAAAGGCATTTTCTGATCTACATGCACCTAAAAAATTCCACAAGTTGATGCCAAATTTGAGGAGCCCAAATACCAAAATGCCAAAATCCACATCAAAGATGTTAAGTAAAGAAGGAGATAGTTAAGCTAAAGACTATAAATTAGAATTAGTTCTCATCCCTTCTCTCTTAGGATCTTAGTTCTTTTTTTTGTTTTGTTTTGATTTTTCCTTATGTTTAAGCTCTTTTTGGTTTTCTTGATTGCAGATAATCCTTCTTAAGGCAATCAAAATTTTCTTTCGACCATCAAAGGCAACCTCCATCCACTACTAGAAGAGAATACATCCCCACAAAAAAGTTTTTCCCCCTTAAGCATTTTTTTAACATTGAGGACAATGTTTAGTTGAAGTTTGGCAGTATTTAGGGTTTCTTAATCATATTTAGGCAAATTTTTTCAAATTTTTTTAAATTTAGGTATATTCTTTTCAATGAGTTTCACTTTTTGTTGTCTTAGCTAAAAAACTCCAAGGGAAATTATGCTAAAATGTTGAAATTGAAAAGGATTCTTTCTTGATGATTAGTAATATATGCTTAGTTTTTTTTATCACCATTGCACATGATTTAGAAGGAAAGATAGGTGTTACCTTGTGATTCAATGATTCTTGTTATAAGTCTTTCTTTTTCATAATTGATGAAATTATTATTGAGCACATTATGTTATGATCAAGTGAAGTATATGTGGATTAATTCATGATTTCATGAACTCAGTGACATATTTCAATCAACATGAGCATGTTAAAACTTCTTTGATTATCTTTTAAGGTGAAATATAAGATAACATGTTTACTTGGAAATGATTTAGGCATTCTTTGATTAGTTTGAGCCTTTTAGGCTTACCTAGTACATCACTATCACTAGTATTACCATTGAGCCTTAATGAAAGAGTGACATATGCAAAGCATGTGAAAGACCACCATACAAATTTTCTTTTTTTAACTTCATTATCTAGACTCTTTTGGCCTGAAAAAAAACTAATGCTTGACCTATTAAGAGACATTTTCTATACACATAGTTGCTGAGAGGTGTGAAAGAGCAAAAGAAAATAAGTTTAGGGGTACTAAAAAGAATAATGCATAAAAAAGAAAAAAAAGATAAAAGGAAAGAAATTAGTAAGGATTCATCCTTCAATTGTGGGGATTACATCCCAATGAACTCGAAAAAAACAAGTTTGGGGGTATTGTAGTAATACAACCCAAAAAATAAAAAATAGAAAAAGAAAAGAAGCCAAGAGAGTGAACATTCATATGTATGCATTTATGATCTCTTACTTTGTGAAATCCTTATCCCTTTCTTTGTTATCTAAACCCAAGGCCCTATTACAAGCTTAACAAAAATTTATTGATCCAAGTGGACAGAGTTATCTACATCGTTGGAGAAGGATAATGAAAGTAAGCTTATGAAATATTTTGTGAAGATCATTAGAATCACTAGATTGCATATTATTGATTGAAAAGCATGCATGTAGCATGAGATTGACAAAGCGTGCACACACACGCACACATTCTCACTTCATGAAGGGATTGATGAATTAGGAGTTCCTGAGGTTGTTTCGGTAGTGTCTTGAATGATTTTTAAGTTATGTGTACATGAATAATTTGTTTGACATGTTCTTGATTAATTGAGAGAGACTATCCTAATTGTATATCAAGAGTTTGGTTGCTATTTTGCTCAAGGATGATCAAAAGTTAAGTTTGGGGGTATCTGTTAAGCTCATAATTTATCATATATTAATATCTAAATTCACATGTTTTATATCCTTAATGATATAATTTTAGTGATTGATAATCATATTTGAGTAAATATTGCACTCAACCGAGTTTTTTTCTATTTTTGGTATCAAAACTTTTGGAAAAGAAGCTAAACATAAAAAAGGCATCACTTTGGGGCAATTTTTAGCACATATTAGGGCATATTCTTAGAAGTTCTTCAGCATAAAAGTTGTATCCCTTTAAATTATCTTTCCAACTCATAAATAATCATGTGATTTGAACATCATATGAGAACATTATGACAAAAATACCAAAACTGCTCCAAATGGATAGATTTTGACCGCCCACCTACTGGATATTGGTACAATTTGTGGGCACTGCAGCAACTAGAATGTGTGGAAGGTTAATATTTTTAATATTTTACATATTTTTTATGCAAAATAACTTTGGGAATTCATACGAAAGTGCAAAATAATCCTAAATTTGGTTATTTAAAGAGGCTTTAAGGTGGAAAAAGGGAGGGGGAGGGGGGGGGGGGTGGGCGAGAACGTGGCTAACAAGAGAGAGGGAGAGAAGATCTTTGGTACAAAATAGAAAACTTGGAAGGGAGATTGCTGTGAAGAGAAGTGAGTGCTACCTAGAGACAGATCCATTCGGTTATCTTTCTCAATTCATTTTTTATTCCATTTTCTTTTCTGAATCATGTTTAAGACAATGTTTACGATTTATTTTAGTTCCATTATGAGCTAAACGTTTTGTTCTAGGGGAACGATGTAGCTGAATTATGAATATTAAGTTTTATTCTTTTTAATTCAATACATGTTTATTTATTATCTATGTTGAGTATTTAATATGAGTTTAATGCTTGAGAAAGCATGTTGGCCATTTTATTATGAATTTTAATTCAAATTGAGGCTAAGAAGCAATAATTGAATTCAACAATGGTTAAACACCATAAGATTTTCATGATGATAGAGATATCCATGAGGCTAATGTAACATTATTAATTTCTTGATTTTAGTGTATCTTAGTTCAAAATTTTCACAGAGATGTAGGAAATTTGCTAATTGAGATAGATTATTATAACTTAAGAAGGATTAATAATTACAAAAGAGAAATCTATTATCAACGTAGAAGTATAAATTGATTGATTAAATTGGATGAAAATTGAATAGGATTAATCTAGTGAACTCGGAAACTCTACATGTCTTAAATATTGATTCTCTACTTATGTAGATTCTTATTCTTGTTGATTTCCTTTAGTTTAGATTTTCTTTCTCCTTTTATTACAATTGTTGATTGTTCAAACAAAATTTAGAATTAGAGTAATTTGGTAATTGGTAATCTTAGTCCTTGTGGGAACAATCTCTTACTAACACTTTATTACTTGTTGGCGACACGTGCACTTGCATTTAGAAATTCTGCAACATCCACCAAGCCAAATACACCAAGGAACTATAGAGTCCTATAGGATGGCTTAACCCAAGAGGGGAGGAGTGAATTGGGTAAATAAAAATTCATTACTTAACCCCTGTTGAATCCTTTCCCTCTTTTTGTGCTTGTGTGTGGTGTGGTGTAAAATGAACGATAGAAACAATAAAATGAATGAGGAATAAAATACATAAGCAAACACATGCAGAAAGATGATTTTTATAGTGCTTCAGGACCCCATACCTACATTTACTCTTGCCTTGGGTTCCACTATATCCCATATAATGGAAATACAACAATGCTCCTAGCACTCTTTTGGTTTTCACGAGCTCACTAGGAAACACACTAGTTTCAAAGATCACTAGCAAACTTGTTGGTTTTCTCGAGCTCACCAACAACTCATGTAATGTGGTTTTCACTGAGCTCACCACAAACTCACTAGTTTTGAAGATCACCAGCAAACTTGTTGATTTTCTAGAGCTCACCAACAACTCTTTGGTTTGAAGTTTACCAGAAAATTGACACTTTACAAAGTGTTACAATGAAGTACAAGGAAGATATGATCTTTTCTAGCTCTAACAACACAGAAGGATCTTCCCAAAATGTAAAAACAATGGCCATAAAGATTTATAGATTAAAGCTTATAAAGAATAGATGATGGTTTAAGCTCTTGGCCATGGGTAGAAGGATTTGCGTAAGTTCAAGCACATTTGAAAAGCTTTCCTTCACCACCTTTGAATCATCCCACCTTTTCTCCTTAAATGGCTTCTTCATACTTTTGACCATTGGATAAGATGGGTTCCATTGAATGCAGAAACAAGAGCAACATTGAATGAATAAGACCGTTTGAATTTTTTGCTGTTGAAGTCCACGTCTTTCTAATTTGTCTCAAGTTGCTGCATCGTCGTTCAGAGAAGAGGATGAGCTGTGTTAAAAGGTGTTCCTCATTTGACTCATCACAGCCTTGAAAAACTTGCAACACCACTTATTGCTAGAAATGGTGACTGATATAAGTCTGCATAGTGATGGCTCAAGTGCAGATTCCATTTTTATGATTAATCAAATAAATTGATTTTCCTCTAACAAGTCATGGTCTCTCTCTATTTGCATTTATCTGCCATAAGTTGTAAATGAATTCTTCATAGGTTTGTCTATCAGTTGAACTTCCATAAGAATGATTTTGTCTATTCCAAGTAGAAGATGAACTTTGAATGACACAAATGAAGTTGAACTGACCTATAGACAAACTCTTCTTTGTCTATCAAAATTCCTCTAGGAGATTTGTTTGTTGTTCGATCCTTCATGTTTGTGCATTATCTATTGTAGATAACAGACCATCTCTTGGTGGTGCTGACAAAGTTGAGTTGATCAATTGACAAACTTGTCCTTCTATACAAACAGACAAAGTGGGATATTTTTCCTTTGTTTGTCATTGTCTATTAGAGGCGATAGACTGGGTTCGCTTAGTCTTGCACTAACAAATGAGGTGTGGTTTTCTTCTTTTGATCTTTATTGTTTGTTGAATTTGCCAAATGAAGCTCACATTAACTTGCTTGAATAGATGAATTATGGTGTTCGTCTGATGTAAGCGATAAATGAATTATGTTCTACTTTGTCTTGGATAGAATACTTTACATGTTGCATTTGTCTGTTGTAAGCTATAGATAATTATACCTTTGTCTATTGAAGCCCATTTCAATCCAAGTAGCACTTTGTCTGTTCAACTTTGTCTATCCTTACTGTGCAACTTCAACTTCGTCTTTTGCTTTGGCTGATGCTTTGTTTGTCGTGAGTAACAAAAGAACTTTTGATCAGCATATGAAGTAAAGTTCTTTAACTCTTCTACACACATCGAGCAATAGAAGGGGTTTGTTCTTGCAACTTCTTTGTTTCTTCATTCTTTAGTTTGTCAGTCTTGGCCTAGTTGAACTTGCACTCTCTTCTTTGTTCATATAGCCTTTCTGTCCTCTGACTAATCCATTCTTCTAACTTTGTGTATGATTGTCTGGGCGATAATTTCTTCTTTCTCCTTTTATCTGAGCATTTGATGGAAATTCTCCTTTTTTCTTTATCTTAGACAAGTTTTCTTTAGGCAATGTAGATATCTTGAGTTTCTCAAACAACTTTATGCTTCTTCGACCATGGCTTTGTCTTTAACTTCTTTGTCTTGCATTTGTCTATTGAATTTTTCTCTTTAAGATTAACAGACAATGCAAACTCATTGTAGCTCATATTTGAAGACGTGTTTGTCTCCCATTGATTTTGTTCATGGAAGCTTCTCTTAGACAATTGCAACCTTTCTTGTTGGTTGTCTTCTGCTTTCTTCTTCTTTCATGATTTTCATCAATTTAGCTCCTTTGTAATGTAGTAGATAGTTATGGCAGTTTGTTTATGGACGATCATGATCCTGCACTTGAACTTATCTACACTTACTATGTTGTTAGCTTTCATATATATAATATTAGAATGTATTTTATCCTCATGTGATTTTATCATTTTATAAAGCAAGGATAATATACATTTCTATTAAATGCATAATATGAAAGCTTAATTAATTATGGTGCATAGAATGATCTAACAAGTTTATGCATACCATAAAGTAAAGAATGTATGCCTATGTAATTAAACATTTATGATTATCCAATTATGTTAATTAATGGTTATCAATTCATAATCATATATATAATTATTAGATATTTAAGCATACAAACTTCTTATCTTAATACAAGTTTTGTTATTATCAAAATCATATACAATAATGCTGACAATCTCCCCCTTTTTGATGATGACAAAACTTTGAAGACTTGTTATTGAGAAATAGAAAATTTTCTTTTAATCCCCCCTAAATATTTGACTTATATAAACCTATGGGTTTGACTCTTTTATCACTATCCTAATTTTAACTCTCACAAGTCTCTCACACATTTCTTTTAACTCTCACAAGTTTCTCAAACATTTCTTTTAACTCTCACAAGTCTCTCACACATTTTTCTCCCTCTTTTTGTCATTATCAAATAGATTTAGCCAAAATAATCACATTTCTTTATCCCCTTTTTAATTTTATTTATCTTCCCTTAATTTTATTTATCTTTTTATTTATATAATCTTTCTTTTAAATGCTTCTCCCCTTATTTTGTTGAATCCTTGAATATTGTTTTCTTGTTTGTGTTTTCATTATATAATTTTCTCTCCCATCATTTAATCTAACTGCCAGATTATAATAAGCAAACATCTTTTAAGCATTTGGGAAATTAAAAATTTTCATTATTGCAATAGGCATATTTATAAAGAGCAATAATTAGATATTAATCAATTAAGCATGTATCATATTAATATGCAAAGTGTAAAGCGAACGATTTTATGCAATTATAATGACGATTCATAGTCTTAGTTTCTTGTTCTTGTCAAGTATTTAATGATGAAATTTCTTTAGCTTTTACCTCTTTTATTGTTCATGTAGCTAGTGCACATCTCTTTTGTTGTTATTATCAAAAGAAATGGTTAGCAACCTTTAATGACAAATTTAATGGGTTCTTTGGGAAGTGGAGAGGCTCTTCAAGTTCTCTGTCATGTATTGAAGGGTTTAGAAGCATGACAATAATTCATCAATCTTTATGGCATCATCAAGTTCTTTTGCAAATTCTCGTACTATAGATAAGATCCAAGTTCTCCAAGATTGAATTAAACAGTTGAAGCAGGAGTTAAGTTTGATCAGGGGTAATACTCATTATTTTACACATCTTCTGACCAAAAATTCTATTGCTTGTATGGAAGCCATAGAACGTGTCAAGCACTTAGAGATAGAGCTAGCTCAAGCTTATTGATGGATTGATGAGTTAGAGACAGTTGTTAATGTTTTAGCTGAGTGAATATTTTATTTTCCTTTGAGGATTTGTACTTCTATACTTAATATTGTGACTAATTTTGAGTTGATTTAGTTCTTCAATGGTTATCATTCTTCTTATCCTTTGTGATGTTGGATTATGTTTTATGTTTCATTGATGCATTTTAGTACTAAAACAACTGGCTCTATAATTTATGCAAATAATTCTGTATCAGATGATTTAGTGAGAATTTTGAAGATGTATGATCCTGTTAAGTTATGCTTAGATTTTTATGACCGTCAATTCTTTATGTATGCCATTAGTGTGTCTTTCCTAATGTTTTTACCGAGAGGTTGGTTATTGATGATTTAATTTATAGAGTTAATGTGACTCTTGGAAGCTGACCCTACATATTCTTTGTTCTCTCTATATAAGATGACATTTGTTTGAGCTGAGAATATATGAAGTTTGAGAAGTAGAAAGATGGAGCAAGAAAGGATAACCAGATTTCCCTTTTGAAGGAAGAAGTTAAGTCACTAAGGAGAGAGTCGGAGTACGCCAAGAAGGCAAATACTTCTTCTAAACTTCTCTTGAATCATTGGTGTTTTGCTTATGAGGTAATTATGAGTCAAGTTGCGACTCTAGAGAAGGAGCTAATTGAAGCTCATGACAGGATTGAGGAATTAGTGGCAGTCACAGATGTCTTAAGAAAGTAGATGTTTTTCAATGTTTAATGTTTATCTTGTTTAAATGGAATTAAGAATTCTGTTTTAAATTCCTATGTGTTATGTTAGTGAAAATCTTCTTTATGTGTTTATTTTTTTAATTTTAATTCTTTGTATAAGATCAAATTTATAAGCATCATTACAAAAGAATTGACTAGGAATGGAATTCCTATATGAGACCTTAAAATATGAAGTTTCCCAAACAGGCTTGATAATGCCTCAGGACTATAATGATGTTAGAGTTTTGATCATTTTAAGGTTTATTAAGATTTTCAATATGATTTCACTCAAAGCAATAAACTCAATTTAATTCAAATCCAATGCAGTTTATTCTGAGGCATCTAGAGTATATAGCAATAAAGAAGTATAATCAAATTTGACAACTTATGTCTTTTGACTCTTTCTTTCATAGATTTTTCATTTGGGTTCATAATTGTTATTGTTAATCTTGACTAAGTGTTTAGCTTTTACTATCAATCCCTTGATGCTGTATCTGAAGATTGATGTTGTTTTGGGCAACTTGATTTACTCAATCATTTCCTTGCATTCAGAATTTTATCATTTCCTTGCATCCAGAATTTTATCTTGTAGACTCCTTTGCTTGAATTTGTGAGCTGAGAAGAATGGTTTTGATATTTCATTGATTTCTTTCCTCTATACTCAACTCAAGCCTTTTTGCATACACTTAAATATTCTTGCATAATTTTTTTGTTAATGAGTTCAAATTGATATGGACATTCATTGCCAATATATCGGTGCAAAAGACATTTTAATCATAACAGCATGCAAAGAAATAAGATGATGGATTAAAGCAATTTTCTTGAGTGAACATAATAAGCATTTGCTTTAATCAAGCATTGAATTATTTGAGCTAGCACAAATGTAAATTACAACTAACCTTATGTGCTAGATCAAATCCCTTATCTCTATAAAGATTTTGAGCATAATCATTCAGTTTTGTTATTTTATTTTTTTTAGTTGTATCTCTTTTTAGGTGTTGTTAGATTCAAACCAATTATATTCTAAATGTTTATATTTTTCTTACTTCTTGATTATTTTATAGGTTTTAAATTATGTTTTTTTTTGAGTTTTATTAGTCCTAGTGTGAATTATATATCTTTTCTATATATGTACATGAATGGAAAGTATATGCACAGAAAGTACAATGTATGAAGGTTTTAGTTCTATTAATTATAGTTAAAGATTCTAAATATGTTTCTAAATAAGAATAAATGAATGAATGAATATGCAGAAATATGTAAAAATAGTTTTAGAATTCTATTTTAATCTATATACAACTGAAGGAAATTTAGACAAAATTCTAACTATTAAATCTAGTTTTTTAAATATACAAACTAGATATGAAGGTATAAGAGTAAAGCTTGATTTCTACAAATAAGAATATACACAAATCTAATTAGATATAAGTCATCAAAATCCTAAAAAGTAGAGTAAGAATGTAAATCTAATTCTTTAGGAATTTAATTAATTGAATGTGAAAGTTAAAATAAAAGCATGTAAATAAATGAAATAATAAATTGAAAGGCCAAACATAAGTACTTATTAACAAAAGAATGGACCAAAAGAAATGCGTAAGTAAGTATTCCAAAAATTCAAATAATGACACATTTAATGAGAGCATTTGAATTTGAGTATCATACCTGCACTTAACTTTCCTTTTTATCATTTCTTCAAAATGAGTCTCCTTTCTCTTTATTCTTCATCAGGAGATTATTTCCTCCTTTCATAGATTTCCTGTACTCAAGTTAGCTTAAATGATAATGCAAGTGGTGTGTGAGTGCCATGTGTTTTTGTCCCTTTATTAATTTATCTTTGGCTTGTCTAAGATTTCTTATATCAGTTCATTAGCCAAGATATCCCTACAAATGGTGAGACAGAGAGCATATAGTGAGTTTTTGTCATTTTTGGCTCTACTTATGTTTCATCCTCGCTTATGCCAATACAGATAATTTTCATAGATGAAAATCATTTGACCGTAAGAGATATTTCTAATCTCCTTTTCCATTATATCTAGTTTAATCTATCAAAAATTTGGAAGATGGAAGATGGGCTGCTCTTTGAAGAACATAGAGGATGACAATGTTGGTTTAGCTAAATGGATCACTATAATTATTTATCTAGCCCGCTGTAATACCACTTGTAGAGTCTAATAGGATGGCTTAACCCAAGAGAAGAGGGGTGAATTGGGTAAATAAAAATTTATTAACTAACCCTTGTTGAATCCTTTTCCTCTTTTGGTCCTTGTGTGTGGTGTGGTGTAAAATGAATAATAGAAACAATAAAATGCATGAAGAATAAAACAGATGAGCAAATAAGTGCACACAAACAAGACGATTTTTATAGTGGTTTAGGACCCCATCCCTATATCCACTCTTCTAAGAGCACACACTCATTGTGCCTTGGGTGTTGAACATACTATCTAGCTTGATTTTGATGATGAACATTCTTAACCAAGTATTTTTTTATGATGAGCAAAGACATGGGTGAAACATTAAGGTACTAACAATCTATTCTCAAGTATGTCGCGGAAATATTAACTCATACTCAACTTGAGAATAATCTTCATGATGATATAAAGAAGAAATAAACAAAATGCTCTTTAAAAATAAGTATATAAATTTCATATATACTTAAAATAAGAAAGTAGAAGTTTTGAAGTCTTGAAGACATGCTACGAAGCAAATAGAAACATCTTCGGAGTCATCACAACACACTTCAAAGTAAATTGTAATGCTTCGAAGTCATCACAGCAAACTTTGGAGTAAATAGATAAAGCTTTAGAGTCATCATGATATGGTTCAAAGATAACCAAAACAAGCATCAGAGTCTTCACAGCATGCTTTAAAGCTAATTGAAAAGCTTCGGAGTCATCACAAGCACACTTCAGAGTCAACAGGGAAGCTTTGGATTCATCATAGAAAGCTTCGGAATTGTTACAATATGCTTCAGAGTCATCATGGATGTACTTTAGAGTTAATCAGTCATGTTGCAGAGTAATTCAAACATACTTCTTCGGAGTCAACAAGTAAGCTTCAAATTCATCAAACAATACTTCAGAATTCACCTTTCTAACGCATTAAAAGTTCATAAAATCTAAACTCTTCTCTACATAGGTCTATCATAATTAAAAAAGGCTTACTATCATTTTGAAAAATCTAAAGTAAACTAATTAGAGCATCCGAAATCATTCAAGACATCGTGTGTTTACTCGTCTCTTCGGAGAAACTGAAGAAGTAACTTTGGAGCAACTAATAAGAACATGAACGTTAAGAAAAGTCAGTGATAAAGTTGCAGACCAATACCAGATTACTGCAAAGTCAAATGTCAGACAAAGTGTAAGGTGAAGAAAAATAGTTTTGAATGGTTAAAAGTCTGCCAAAGTTGGCAACGAAAAAAATCTCTCTCAACCTATAAAAGAGAGATTCAGAAACAAAAGAAATTAATGATTGAACATTACTAAATATACATGAAAAAAAAGAAGAGCATTCAAAATTTTCCTTCAAAGGTCAATTCCAATGGCTACATCTTTGTTAGAAGCTCTCAAAGCCTAAATTGCTTCTTAATCAAGAAGTTTGAATCTTTTACTCTTATTGCTTATTTATTTACTTAAAATTCAAAATTTTATGTATAAGTCTGCCTAAGTAAGAGTTATTAATATGTACACCTTATTTTAGTATTTGGTAACATAAGCAGAGTGCTTGGTATTTATATATTGAGATAAGAAAGTAGGAAACTTATTGAAAAGGTACAAGTTCATTGGTGAGCTTTGAAAACCAACAAGTTGTAAAAGTTTTTGGTTAGCTTGGAAAACCAGTAAGTTGGTTGGTGTGCTTGTTGTAAAACCAATGTGTATTTGATCAGGTTGATCAAGATGTTAGTGGAACCTAAGATCAGTAGAGGACACTGACTCAGAGAAGTGGAGTAGGAACCCTGAAAGGGCCGAACCACTATAAAAATCTTGTGCTGTGTGTTGTGCAAGTTATTCTATTTATTCATTCAGCACTTAGATCATTTGATTTGGCCAAAAGTTTTAAAAGCTCAATTCACCTCCCCCCACCCCTTTAGCAACCATTGTGCAAGTGAACAACAAGTATATCAGAGTAGGCTTCATTAGTTAAATTTTGATTACTAGTATATTAACTTGTGAGGAGATTCAAATGACCGGTATGTTGCACAATATATTTGCTGAAGGATTATTTACTTCCAGACCCCCTTTATTTGATAAAACCAATTATGGGTATTCAAAAATGAGAATACAAAATTTCTTGACTGCTAGAGATTACCAGTTGTGGCTTATCGTAAAAATGAAAAGAATGTCACTAACATTGAAGACAAATACACTCCAAAAGATATACAAGTAATAGAACATGATGCTAAGGCAAAGAACTGCCTCTACTGTGCATTAACTTCTTCTGAGTTTGAAAAGATTTTTGTATGTCATTCAGCTAAGGAAATCTAGGATAAACTTAAGGTAGCACATGAAGGTACAAATCAGGTAAAAGAAACTAAAATAAATCTTCGAGTGAAGGAATATGAAGCCTTCTCTATAAAGGAATCAAAAAACATTTTTGAAATGTTTGGAAAATTTCAAAAAATCACCAACAACTTAAAGAACTTAGGAATAAATATGAAGAGACCAAGCTAGTAAAGAAAATCCTGAGATTTTTGCCTAGACACTGGATAACCAAACTAACTACCATACAGGAAGCAAAAGATCTAACAAAGTTGATAGTAGAAGAACTTATGGGATCACTCATGACCCATGAGCTCCAGATGAAGTCAAAGGTAAGAAAATAATAGCTTTATAAGCAGAATCAGAAAATAAAGAATCTTTAGAAGAAGCCTCAACTAGTGAAGATAATGAGGGTATGGTAATGACAATAAGAAGATTCAGAAACATTCTTAAGAAGAAAAGATTTGGAAACAATTCCAAGAACTTCAAAAGCAAAAATAAGAAAAAGGAAGTTCCAATCTGTTATAATTGCAGCAAGCCTAGACATACGAAGTTTGACTACCCAGAACCAGATAAAATGTAAGGAGACAAGAAGAAAAGGTATAACTCTTACTTTGATAAAAAGAATATTTCTAATGGTAGGAAATTTGGAGAGAAGAAGAAAGCTATGGCTGCATGGGAAATGCTGAAAAACATGATGCAAGAAAGCATGAGTGAAGAAGAAGAAGAAGAAGAAGAAAATGAAGCTCAATTCAGCTCACTCGGCTCCAAAGAAAAGGATCAAGAAGAGCATCATACAGAAATAAGGTTTATGGCCATCCACAATGATGAGGTAAACTCAAAAACCGAAATCTCTAATATTGAAGAATTATTAGAAGAACTATATTTAGATTTCAAAACATTAAAAGCTAAATACAAGGAAACTAAAAGAGAATTTGAAAGAATAATTAATGAATGCTCGAAATTAAAATAAGAAAATATGGTGCTCAAAATTGATCAAAATATAAATATAGAACTTGAGCAAATTAAAGTAGAAATTCATGCTCTTAGAAGAACCTTAATCATTGCCTTATTTAAACTCAAAACAAAGAAAGATATAAGAAACCAAAGAAAGAAAAATCACAAAAGAAAACTAGAACCCAAATAGAGTATGATTTGGATTCCTAAAACAGTTAATAAAGTTGTAAATGCAACTATATATCCAGAAAATAGATTAGTAGCATCTAAAAAATAATGGGTGCCAAAATATTCTACTACTAACCCGCCTAGACCCATTCCTTCATGGGTACCAAAAGTTATAGCTTAATTTTATTACTGCAGGTGTGTTTAAGAGCCATAGAGAATAGTAAGTGGTACATTGATAGTCGTTGCTCAAGATATATGACAGAAGAAAGAGAGTTGTTCATAGAACTTAAAGCTAAAAATGGAGGAACAGTTACCTTTGGGGATAATGGAAAGGTAGAGTTGTTGGATTTGGTAAAATTGGCCAACCTCTCTCGATTATAATTTCAAATGTTTTACTAGTAGAAGAATTAAAATACAATCTTTTGAGTGTAAGTTAATTCTTTGATAATGGTTACAAAGTTGTGTTTGAATCTCATACTTGTTCAATATTAGATAATTCAAATTCAGTTGTAGTACTTGGAAAAAGACATGGAAATGTATGTTTGGTGGATTTATATAATATCCAAGTCAAATGTCTTGTTGTAAATGACAATGAACCCATGTTGTGGCATTGAAGGCTAGGACATGTCAACAAAAATCTGATTGAAAGATTATATAATAAAGATCTAGTTATTGGCTTATCAAAACTCAAATTTGACAATAAGTTGTATGATGCTTGCATGAAAGGCAAGCAAGTAAAAGAATCATTTAAATCAAACAAAGAAGTATACACAACCAAACTCCTTTAGTTGCTACATATGGATTTAGTTGGACCAACAAGAACAATAAGCCTTAGAGGCAAACATTACACATATGTCATTATAAATGACTTTAGTAAATTTACATGGGTAATGTTTCTAACATCCAAAGATGAAGATTTTTCATTTATTGAGGTATTTTCCAAATGTGTACAGAATGAACAAAGCTCTCATATAGTTGCTATAAGGAGTGATCATGGTGGAGAGTTTGAAAATCATAGATTCACTAATTTCGGTGAAAATAATGGAATTCTTCAAACTTTCTCTACACCAAGAATACCCGAACAAAATGGAATAGCTAAAAGGAAAAATAGATTTTTGCAAGCGATGGCAAGGACAATGTTGAGTGAATACAGCCACCCATAGTTTTTTTGGGCTGAAGCAATGAACACAGCGTGTTATATTATTAACAAAATTTTTACTAGATCCATACTCAACAAAACTCAATTTGAATTATACTATGGCAAGAAGCCAAATATTTCATATTTTGATACTTTTGCTTGTAAGTGCTTTATTCTTAACAATGACAAAGAAAATTGTGGTAAATTTGAAAACAAATCTGACAATGGCATCTTCCTTGGTTATTCCATTATTGGTAGGGCATTTAGGGTCTATAATATGAAAAATAAGACTATAGAGGAATCAATTCATGTGACGTTTGATGAAAGTACTAATTCCTCTAGGAGGATAAGTGATTTTGATGATGAGATAGGTGAACTTGTAACTTCAATTGAGAAAATGAAAATACAAGACAAAAAAGAAGAACCTTCCCAATCAGAAACACAATTGGATGAAGAAGAAACAGGCATTAGACCATCTATCAGTGAGGTAAACAATGAAGGTAACAATATTTTTCTCAAAGATTGGAGATTCATACATGATTATCTTGAAAGTTAGATAATTGTTGATGTATATGACAAAGTCAGAACTAGATCTTCTTATCACCAAATATGTGATAATTTTTCTTTTATTTCTCAATTAGAACCAACTTGCATATAACAAGCCTTTAAAGATGAAAACTTGACTTCAGCTATACAAGAAGAATTAGACCAATTCGAAAGAAATAATGTGTAGGCTATTATTCTAAGACCAAATTATCAATCTGCTATAGGAATTAAATGGGTCTTTAGGAACGAATTAGATGAATATGAAATTCTAGTAAGAAATAAAGCAAGATTAGTAGCAAAAGGGTACTATCAGGAGGAAGGTATTGATTTTGAAGAATCATATGCTCCTATTGTAAGAGTAAAAGTTATTAGAATGCTTCTTGCATTTGCATACTTTATAAGTTTCAAGTTATATTAGATGGATGTTAAGAGTGTATTCTTAAATGGATTTATTAATGAAGAAATCTATGTAGAAAAACCACCAAAGTTTGAAGATCCTTATAATCCAGATCATATATTCAAACTTAAGAAAGCCCTGTATGGTTTAAAACAAGCTCCTAAAGCCTGGTATAAAAGGTTAAGCAGATTTCTCATTAGGAAAGTTTTTCAAGAGGCAAAGTTGATACTACTCTCTTCATTAAGCATGCCACAAAAGATATTCTTATAGTTCAAGTATATGTTGATGATATAGTATTTGGTGTAACTAATGAAAATCTTTGCAAAGAATTTTCCAAGACAATGCAAGGAGAATTTGAAATGAGCTTGATGGGTCAACTCAACTTCTTCTTGGGACTGTAAATTAAGTAAATGAAAGAAGGAATCTTCATTCAGCAAGCCAAATACACAAAAGAACTGCTAAAGAAATTCAACATTGAAGATGGGAAAAGGTAGCCAATGAGTATGTTAATAAAAATGAACAAAGATGAAAAAGGTATGTTTATTTGCCAAAAATTTTATAGAAGCATGATAGGATCTCTGCTATATTTAACTGCTAATAGACCTGACATAATGTTTAGTGTATTCATATGTGCTAGATTCCAATCAAAACCAAAATAGTCACATCTTATTGTTGTACAAAGAATATTTAGATATCTTTTAGATACACCTAATCTTGGATTATGGTATCCAAAAGGTTTAGATTTTAATTTAATAGGTTAATCATATGCAGATTTTGCTGGATATAAAGTAGATAGAAAGAGTACCTTAGGATCTTGCCAATTTCTAGGAAGCATGATTATCTTATGGTTCTCTAATAAATAAACATCAGTTGCATTATCAACTGCTGAGGTTAAATATGTAGCAACAGGTAGTTGTCGTGCACAGATCCTATGGATAAAATAATAATTAAATGATTTTGGCCTTAACTTTGTTGATATACCTATTAGATGTGATGACACTAGTGCTATAAATTTGACCAAGAATCCAATTTTACATTCTAGAACTAAGCATATAGAAATCAGGCATCATTTTATTAGGGATCATGTTCAAAACCATGACATTTGCTTAGAATTTATCCTAATAGAAAATCAGCTACCAAATAATTTTACAAAACCACTACCAGAATAAAGATTTAACATAAAAAGAAAAAAACTAGGCATTCTAGATCCTAATTCATAAAATGCTTAATTTATCAAACAAATTAGTCATTTTATGTTCTCATCTATGTACAACATAAAATGAAATATATTGTAACCTTTCATTTTCTAAGAAATGTATTAATACATAATTAATTATTTATCTTGGTAATGATTCCTAAATAAACATGAATTAATAATTAATATATAAAACTTAAAATACAAAACTCTAAAAATCCATTTTATAAAGTTTTAGAGTTAAGTCAATCTTTATACTTTGTAGCCTCTGAAGCGCACTTCAAAGCCTCCAAAGGACAAAATAAAAGCCTCTAAAGTAATGTTTCGGAATATTCAAAAATCCAAATTGAATCATTGCCTTCGAAGGATATCTTTTGGAGCATATGAAATCAAAACACATTAGTGTCTCGGAGAATATTTAAATCAAACATCCAAATCTGAAAGCACTCAATTCATTCAAGTGCTTGAAACCTCTCTGAAAACCTAAACCCTTCTTCTCTGAACTCTTAAAACCCCTCTTTTAGAGAAGATTCTCCATCTTCCCGCTCCTTTTAAAACTCAATCTCTACTCTCTCAGTCTCCCTTCCTTCCTTCTCCAACATCTCTCCTAGAAATCCCATTTTCTTTCTAAAACCTAGAATTCTTTATCAAAATGGCAAGAATAAAAGGAGCAGAAAGCAAAAGAAAGGAAAGAGATGATTATCCATAGAGAAGAAGAACCAAAAAGGCAAGACGAGAAGTTGATACGCTCGAGGTAATCTTTCTGAATAGTTCATCTAACTAGTCCACATTTATAGAAAGATACGAGGAATAAAAGGGAAAATATTCAATTTTGAAGCCTACGGTATGCAATTAGAAGTGTTTGAATGGTTGAAATCCCAAGGTTGGAATGCATATGTAAGTTACAGAGACAGTCTATATCCTAGACTTATAAAAGCACTGATCTATAATCTCAATACTAGGACAAAAATTGTGGATAGGAGAAATAGAAATTGAATTATCCACAAAGAGTTTAAGAAATTGTTTCAATCTCTCTAAAGAAGAAGAAGAGATTGTGTGGCCTTTTGGAGCAATACTATTCTCAGATTTAGCAGAAACTGAGATAGATGAAAACAAAAATTATCTGCATGCTAGTCACTTGAATGCAAATCTCAACCTAGCATATCTTATTGTTATAAACAATGTGTATCCTAGAAGAGGAGCTATTGGTGATATGTATGAGAAAGATGCCAGAATTTTATGGGCATTGAAGAATAGAAGAAAACTGAATCTAGCCAGACTAATGGTAGATCACATTCACTTGACCAAGAGCACCCAAGGTTTCTCTTACCTTATGAAATGGCTCTGACCAAGCTGATGAGGGAATCAGGAGTAGATTTCTCAAATGAAAATGAAGAGCTTCTAAGAAACACAGACACATTGGATGAAAAATCTCTGAAAAGAATGGGCTTTAAGCTAACTGCATAGGGCTGGATCACTGAGAAACCAAAAAGAGGAACTCAAATAAAGGCATCCAAACCTGACGAAAGTCTAGAAAGAGGAGATGTCACAGAATAGATTATTGTACCAAGGCAAGAACTCTTCTCACATGAAGAAGAAGAAAGAACAGAAAGACAAGATTTCATGAGTCCACCAGTAGAAACAAGAGAGGAATTCTCCAACAAGGAAGTTCTATCAGAAGCTAAGAGAATAGAAGAAGTTCCAAGAGAGGAACAAAGAACTGTCATAGAAGAAGTATTGAAAGAAATTTTGAGAGAAATGTATCTAAAGAAATAGCAGCAGTAACCATACCATCACAAATTTCTATAAGATCCCCTTCACCCATTAGACATGCTCATACTCATCAACCATCCACCTCATTAATTCCCACTATACAACCTATCTCAAAGAACCTATAGGATAGAATAACAATGAACAATTATTGAACACTACTTGTCCACTCTGGCTCTCCAAATGAATAGGATGGATCATAATCTTTCTATTATTATGTCATCTATGATCCTGAGAGTTGATAAGATTGACCAGAGACTTGATTCTTTACAAGCTTGTAACAACCCGGGCTCCAGTGCACTATTGTCTGCTTTGGCATAGGGTGCCCACTCACGGCCACTCCCCACCCGCAC